>JAHHZJ010001411.1:0-40751 GCA_021437245.1 Aegilops speltoides | reverse complement strand
CCCGTGAGTTGCAACTAGTTTCTCGTGTTTGTAGGTAGTGCTATTTTTCTACCAAGTGGCACCCGGCAGGTGTGCTTGGGATGATTAGGCACACGTGGCCTGGTGTACCGAGTGGCACCCGGATGGTGGGCTCGGGAACCCTGCACACATCGCTTGGGGCCGTGGAGCGACACCCCGCCGGATCTCCTTGCGGATGGAACCCTAATAGGCGATAAACCTCGACGAGACTTGAGTGTTTAGGTAGGTCGTGGCCGACTCGCCTCGCCTGCTTCCACTTGAAGGTTGCCGAGGTACATGACGGTATGGTGGCATAAGTGGCGAGAGCGTGTGAAGAAGTACACCCTCGCAGGTTATCATTATCTATTCAATAGCCGGATTCCTGATATGGAAACTTGGACCCTTGTACGTTCATAGATAACTTGAAGTGGATACTCTAAAATACGCAAGATAAGCGTGAGTGCTATGGATGGCGCTCTTCGAGGGAGACGGGAGCGGATCCATAGTGGAGTATTGATATGGTGAATATGTGGACTGTGCGCCACCTCAAAAGAGTTACATTGCAATGTAGTTCAGATAGCCACCGAAAGTCAAAGCTGGCTTGTCGCAGCTTAAACCCCACCATCCCATTTGTTGATAATGATGCATATGTAGTTAGTTCTGATGTAAGTCTTGCTGGGTACATTTGTACTCACGCTTGCCTATTTTATGTTTTTGCAGAGAGACTTCGGCCTCGCTTAGTAGTTCCACGTGACTTCGACGCTTAGCTTGTTACCTCAGCCACGCATCTTGTGCCCTCGGCAGATCTCGTAGATAGTCGCTTCAAGCCTTTTTCATTTGTAGATGTCTGCATCTGCACATGTTAAGCTTCCGCTTGTGCTTTGACTTGTATGTTTCAATGTTGGGTCGTGAGACCCATGCTTGTAATATCTCGCCTCCTGAGCCTAATGAATAAATACTTGAGTCGAGAGTCATGTTGTGATGCCATGTTGTATTTGCACATATCGAGCATATTGTGTGTATGTTATTGAAATGCTTGGTATGTGTGGGATCCGACTATCTAGTTGTTTATCTTTAGTAGCCCTCTACTGAAATGTCTCCTAGTGTTCCACCGAGCCATGGTAGCTTGCTACCGCCTCCTAACACTTAGGCTGGCCGGCATGTGTCCTTCTTCGCTCTCGTGTCTGCTCTTCGGGAAATGTCACGATGAATACCGTGAGTCCCGTTAGCCTGCCATGCCCGGTTCACCGGAGTCCTCGCTAGCCCAAGGCATACAGCCTGATTCACTCACCGATGACCGACACGCTCGATGTCGGTCATGGATGCCTCGTCCTCGTAAGTTTGTGCCACTTTGGGTTTACGATTAGCCTTGTCACCCGCTCCTTATCATATGGATGCTAGCGACACTATCATATACGCTGCGCTAAAAGGCTTAAACGGTCCCGCAAAGGTAAGGCGACACTGTGGGGATACCGTATGCGTGAGGCCGCAAAGTGATATGAAGTGTTACATGCTAGATCGATGTGGCATTGAGTCGGGTCCCGACAGCTTTTGGTATCGAGCCAGTCAGCTCAGAGGATTACCAAGCCAAACTGGTCAAGTTGAGTCTAGAAATGCTTTAGTTATATGTAGGGAATTGATTGTGGGAAGGAACGAAGGCTCTTTTTTACTTCTTATACCTCATGGCCTTCTCGATCCGAAATCATCCTCTTCTTCTACGGGATTAAGAACTAGGTCTTCCCATCTATCTATCAGATGACGTGTTACTAAACCATAGACTTATAGAATTGTTAGTTTCAAATCTCAGCTCAGCTTTTACTACTTCCGATGTTCATAATCATGATCTCAAACCTTGATATTGTGCTTCGGAGTGGCTATGCCACCATTTTGTAGCATGTCTCCAATCATTTTGAGCATTTACACCGCTATGTCTGTCTGAGTCATCCTGTGTTTCTAAACAACTGATGCACTTGCAAATCCTTTCCTCTCGGTTTTGATGTTCCTTTGGGCCGATTAATCCCACTAAATGCTGAGTTGAGGTATTCTATTGCCTCGACATATATGTTGAATTATTATTATGACCCTGTGTGTCTTAGGGGATCATTTAGTAATCTAGCCATGTTTTGTGTTCCCTGTGATGATTCTGCCACCATTCTTGAAAGCATCCTGTGATGCCATTTAGTAGTAGGTATTCTACTCTCGGTTTTAAACCCGAGATTCACCCTACCTACTTCATGTTGATAGTGTTTGCTAGTTCCTTTAGGTTATTAGTAACCTTATGCTAGTCCTCGAGGTACGCGTATTTCTTCTTCCAAATACTATGAACCGCTTATGGCGTAAGTTCTCGTTGAACCAAGGATCACAATCGAGTACCTTGAGGAGTTCTCCATTCATAATAGTGAATCTGCCACTTCTAACCTTTCCGCATGGGTTATCCGGAAGAAATGTTGAGCTACGCCGACCTACTAATCTATGCATCCACAACTCGTAAAGTTATATGTTCCTTGAGTTGTTCTCTTTAGTTGTCTTCATCGACCTTCGCTATCAATTGATAGTCAAGAGTATGCATGCATTCGCTCATCGATGCCTTTACTTCTGTGGTCCGTCAAGCCATTCTATTCCGTGATGACTAGGAGAAACAAACTCCAAAGATTTTGCCCATTTCTAGGATTGGGTCAAAGCAGTTGTATTCGCAGATCAAATTGCTAATCTAGCTTTTGATTCTGTTCTACCTTGGAGTATTACCATCTTATATCAAGAATGTCATGGAATTGTACCACCCCTTATGAATTCTTGACGCAGTTGATACTTCTCGCCATCATTTTCATTTCTCGGTTCCGTTGTTGCAACCGAATGCCGACAGTGAATCATGATGTGTGAACTCATTACCCTAGCAACCGTGTTGCTTGGTAGTTAATGGACAATAATTTCATTCTTAGTGTGTTGGTTCTGAATCATCATTCTAAGACTGATTGTGCTACCTAGTCCTTATCTCCCGTACACTCTTCGATCAATGAGTTAGGATTGTGTCAAACCCTTGCTCTTTTGATCATATCGCCTTGCCCCGAAAAGCAAGATTGCTCTCGAGCTTAGTAACATACCGGTGGTTCGTGATGTTCAATATCTTCTCGAAGTATTACCAGTTGTCACCGACCGCTATGTTGAGCTCGTGATCAAGTTGGTTTCAAACCACCTTCCTCCAAGAATCGTGTTGAATACCCCCGAGCTAGTTGGTTAAGCTAAACAACAACTTGGAGAGTTGGAAGATAAAAGCTTGTCCGACTTAGTTCATGTTAAGGGATATCTTTCGTATGTGTGTTGAAGAAAGATGATATCTTCATCAATTGGTCCTTGTGATCGCTTGTTGGACCTATTGTCTTACCCCATCTTTGATTTGAGTATGGGCTATCGTCAAATCAAATCGTAACTAACGATGTTCGAGTGTTGTCTTACTCGTGGTTATCCCCGAGCATACACCATTACATCTTTTGGGTCCGACCAATGCTATCACCGTGTTCAAATGATGGTGGAAGTCCAATGATATGGAAATTGCGATGAGTTGTTGCCGAACCCATCGCAAAGATTTTGTCTCCCCATGATCCATGTTGAACATCAATCTAGTGTTGGAAACTTTGTAAGCAATGCCTTCGTCCTGCTCATGAAGCTTATGCTTGATGAAAGAAGTGACTTCTCTAATTCATGTGCATTTGATGCAAGTTGTCGCCGTGAATTCGAGAAAGTTTGTTTTTGCTTCCTTTGAATCATCCCAAGTCACCACGCATGTGTGAATGTATTCTATGGTTTGTAGATTAATTACCTCCACTCCATATGGATTTCCTAGCACACCAAGCCACTAACTGATTTGTTCAAGGAGAAGAAGTTCCTTCATAAGAGCTAATCCGGATTTATGTAAGGACTTCGGTATCCTCGTTGATGGTTCCCAACCTGAACTCGGTAGTGTTTTATTATAAGACTGCTATGTGGTCATGCTTGTCTGGGACAACGTGTTCACATGTGTGTAGCAGAACCAGCTCATGTTTTGGAGCTTGCTATCATAGTTCACTCCCGAGAATCTCGCAATGTCATCTCGTCGATTTGTGTTGCAAACCTTCATTTTCTTTCTAGACTTGATGAGTCTGGAATACTCTGACGCCAGCCAGATCTGAATCTCAGGCGGATATGATGGATGGAACATCTCCCAAGAACTATAATATTGGTCTCTCGATAACCGTAAAGAGGATGTCGTGGGCCAACACACCCAGCCGAAGACCTATTATTGTAGTATCTTGATTGAAGAAGTTGGCCACCTCCCCATAAGGACTTTGTAGGATTTACTCCCTAGCTGTGCCTTATGATTTTTGAGCTCCCGAAGTCCGACCTTCTACTTGATGTTCTAGATATCAAACTGTATCTATGAATGGTTACGCTAGTAAATCAAGGAGAACATTAGAAGCGGAGTGCTAAATGTCTCTAGGTCGATCATCCAGATTTTGTCATCTTGGCCTCGCTAAGGTGAAATCTGAGAAGGTGTTATCTTCCTTTGCATCCGCATCATCCATCACTATTCATCATGGTAGTGTGTTGTGTTGCCGTGATCCTTGACACGGATGTTGGTAAAACCTTGATGAATATGGAAATGCTCAAGTTCTTGAGAGCACACATAAGCACTATGTATTATCACCGCACTAACTCGAATTGTTCCTAGTCTTTTCGGTTATGCTATAACCACTCCAATAGTGGAATCACTCTCACCGCTGAGCTTCTCCCCCGCCATTAAAATCATCCTTTGTGTTGTCTTCAACAAGGTAATCCACATCATCCATACTAGTCCGAGAATGTCATTCTTTCTGACTCTTTCAAATAATTGATTGTGATTTGCCTTAGGTCTGGTAAAGAGTTTCAATGATCTCTCAATCAAAGGTAATTCTTCTTGCCACTTAAAGAATAGTTCTACGAGCCACCTCTTCTAAGGTGCCCTGTTATGGAATCATGGCGCTTAACCTCGCTATTTGAAACCCTCATCAAATTGCTTCCTCCGCCCCCTCGATGCATGTTTTGCCTCACAGCCCAGAGATGTTTCTATGTCTCATTCTCGTGAGTTAATCTTGTGATCATTGAGATGATCCTAAGTTGCTCGAACTTCAAGAAGATCGATTCTTCCTTAAACTCTCCTTTCCTCTTGTTGTCATGTTGATGAAGACCTTGCAAGCAAAGACGCCAAGATTGTTTGAAGTCAACAGATCAACACCTCGAGAAGACAGCTGGATCTTGGAGCTCATGTTATTAGTTTAGGTCCCCTTGTCTTCTTACTCACGCCTTGAATCTCGGACGAGATTCTTGTTTAGTGGGGGTGAGCTGTCACATCCCTAGTTCGTATGCACCGAGCTAGCTAGTCATGTGTTGATCATGTTTAAATTTCATGAAACTTGAAATGGGGATTGACTAAACCCTAGCACCAAATGAATTCAACCAGGTCAAACTAAAATCTTTTTCATTGACCAAAATGCCCTAAACTTTGAAAAATCATAGAAATTCAACCGTAACTCCAAATGAAATAAATTATATATGAAAATGATCAGAAAAATCCAATCTATCCATCTGTACCATTTTCATGCATGATAGAACAACTTACAGCTGCTGCTTAGCACAAATCATTTAAATGGCATTTGAATAATCACATATGGAGTTTGATTTGAATCTTGTATTCAAACCAACTTCATTTAATCTGTTGTTAGTTGCCATGTCATGATCATGCATCATATTGTGCATTTGCATTGATTGTGTTTCTTTCAGCTTGCCGTAATTGCCCTCTAGATAGACGCTGCTCCGGCGATGTGATCGATGACACCGATGAAGATCTATACTATCTTCGTATGTGCTGCAAGCAAAACCCCTTGTTCATTCCGACATAATCCCACTCTCTCGCCTCCTGCTCTATTTTACTGCATTAGGACAACAACGATACAACTCATATTGTCATGTAGTTGAACCTTTTACCTCTCGCATGACCTGTCATTGCCACAAGAATAGATGAAACCCACTAGCATGAGTAGGAGTTGTTTGAGCCCCGATGTGCCTACTCATTCATGCTTGTTTGTCATGCCCGCTATTGCTTAGAGTTGAGTCGTCCGATTCATCGGGAATGAATCGAGGCGTGAACATGTCCCACTGTGGTGAGCTATGTGTGAACACGATTTGGTAAAGGTAGCGGTGAGAGGCCATGTAGGAGTACATGGTGGGTTGTCTCATTGCAGCCGCCCTCGTGAACTGAGTTCTGTGGTTTGTGATCCATGAACAAGCATTACCACACATTGGGTTCCGTAACTCGACCCTCTCGGCTTCTTAATCACCCTTGTTCTCCGCCCAGAGTTGCAACTAGTTTCTCGTGTTTGTAGGTAGTGCTATTTTTCTACTAAGTGGCACCCTAGGTGGGCTTGGGATGACTAGGCACACGTGGCTCGGTGTACCGAGTGGCACCCGGATGGTGGGCTCGGGAACCCGCACACATCGCTTGGGGTCGTGGAGCGACACCTCGCCGGATCTCCTTGCGGATGGAACCCTAATAGGCGATAAACCCGACGAGACTTGAGTGTTTAGGTAGGTCAGGCCGACTCCTCGCCGGCTTCCGCTTGAAGGTTGCCGAGGTACATGACGGTATGTATGGCGTATAAGTGGCGAGAGCGTGAAGAAGTACACCGCAGGTTATCATTATCTATTCAATAGCCGGATTCTCGGATATGGAAACTTGGACCCTTTGTACGTTCATAGATAACTTGAAGTGGATACTCTAAAATACGCAAGATAAGCGTGAGTGCTATGGATGGCGCTGCTCGAGGGAGACGGGAGCGGATCCATAGTGGAGTATTGATATGGTGAATATGTGGACTCGTAGCGCCACCTCAAAAGAGTTACATTGCAACAGAGTTCAGATAGCCACCGAGTCAAAGCTGGCTTGTCGCAGCTTAAACCCCACCATCCCCTTTGTTGATAATGATGCATATGTAGTTAGTTCTGATGTAAGTCTTGCTGGGTACATTTGTACTCACGTTTGCCTATTTTATGTTTTTGCAGAGAGACTTCAGCCTCGCTTAGTAGTTCCACGTGGACTTCGACGCTTAGCTTGTTACCTCAGCTACGATCTTGTGCCCTCGGCAGATCTCGTAGATAGTCGCTTCTAAGCCTTTTTTCATTTGTAGATGTCTCGATCTGACATGTTAAGCTTCCGCTTGTGCTTTGGCTTGTATGTTTCAATGTTGGGTCGTGAGACCCATGCTTGTAATATCTCGCCCCTGAGCCTAATGAATAAATACTTGAGTCGAGAGTCATGTTGTGATGCCATGTTGTATTTGCACATATCGGCATATTGTGTGTATGTTATTGAAATGCTTGGTATGTGTGGGATCCGACTATCTAGTTGTTTATCTTTAGTAGCCCTCTTACCGAAATGTCTCCTAGTGTTCCACCGAGCCATGGTAGCTTGCTATCGCTCCGAACACTTAGGCTGGCCGCATGTGTCCTTCTTCGCTCGTCGTTCTGCCTTTGGGGAAATGTCACGATGAATACCAGAGTCCGTTAGCCCGCTTATAGCCCGGTTCACCGGAGTCTCATAGCCCAAAGGCTACAGCCGGATTCACTCGCCGATGACCGACACGCTCGATGCCGGGTCATGGATGCCTCGTCCTCGTAAGTTTGTGCCACTTTGGGTTTACGACTAGCCTTGTCACCCGGCCCTTATCATATGGATGCTAGCGACACTATCATATACGCCGCGCTAAAAAGGCGCAAACGGTCCCGTGCAAAGGTAAGGCGACACCGTGGGGATACCGTGCGGAGGCCGCAAAGTGATATGAAGTGTTACATGCTAGATCGATGTGGCATTGAGTCGGGTCCCGACAAAAGGCTTTGCCGGAGTGGGCATCGAGCTATCCTTGCCGGACTTGGCTTTCTTCTTCCCCGGGAGCTTCAATGCAAGTGGCTCGTGCTCCGCCGCGTCCGCTTCCCGGTAGATCTTGTCGGCGCAGATGAGCGATCCTCTTGTCGCCTTTGGACAGAGATAACACTCATCGGACTGTGCATCTTGAGCACATTGTATGCGTAATGAGAGGCCGCCATGAACTTGGCGAAAAGGGTCGGCCGAGTATCCCATTGTAGGGTAAGGATATCAGCGACATCGAACGTGACCCTCTCACCCCGGTTCAGTTCACGTCAACGCCACCGCAATGTGATCTTCCCTTTGGCTTGCTCCTTCCCGGATTTATTCCTTGAAAGGCACCAGCTTTTTCGAGCTCATTGCCGGGATCCGGAGCTTGAGCACCGCGGAGGAAATCAAGTTCAGGCCGCCCCGCCATTAACCGGCATCTTCGTGACCTTGAGGTTGCGAATTGTTGGTGAAACCAACATCGGCAAGCACCCGACCGCAGTGATGCGATCAGGGCGGTCCTCAACGCCGAAGACGATGGGCGGCTGACCACTTCAGGGCTCGCGGTTCGACGGACGGCTCCGCTGCATTTACTTCGCGACCCATCGCTTGAGTTGGCGTGCAAGGTGCAGGAGGCGCCACCCGATGCACAACACTTCGCCGCTTCTCAAACTCTTGATCGCCGGGCCCATCTTCCTCCATCTCCTCATCCTCATCTTCATCTTCGCCCTGTCGCGCCGCTGGGAGGCCTGCCTCTGCCGCTGCTTAGCCTTGCCATGGTGTTCTCCCCGCGGAAGCTTGCCGATCCTCCGCCACCTCCCCGGGTTTCCCTTATCGCGCGCCATACTCAGCTTTTTGCAGCTCAGCCATCCGCTCTACTTTTTGCAGGTTTGGAGGTCATGGCCTTTAGTGCGGTGGATCTTGCAATAACGCTTGCCGAGCTATCCTCGCTTGTCGGCGGTTGCTACAGCCTCGCCGAGTCGCCGGTTTTGGCCTTGTTTGAGCCGCCTGCTGCCGGAATGCTCAACAGCTAGTACATCCTTAGCTTTTTCTTCCTATTGTCCCGCCCGCTTCTTCCTTGCCGGGCGCATCCTCATCGCCGATCCTTCGCCCGCAACCTCTCCGGGATTTTCTCGCCTCAAAGTCAGGCACACTTGTCACCAGAGCGAGAGCTCACGACATCTTCGATCTTGCACATCGCCATCTCCTCTCATCCCGCAGCTTATGCACGCTCGATGAAACGCTACGATAACCGCGACGGGTGGACGCTCGGGATGTTGCGTTGCACCGGCTGAATCTTTGTATGTACTTTCATGCAGGGCTCCTCCTTCTCGACGAGTAAGTGGAGGTCACTCTCCGCCATGAGGCTTGTGGCCACCCGTGAAGGCGCCGACAAACCTGGTGACACAGTCCGCCACGAAGAGATGGAGCCGTCCGCAAGTGCATGAGCCAAGATCTCGACGCGGGCTTGAGTACCAGCCGGAAGTAGTTGGCGAGATCTTCGCCGCGCCCGCAGCTTGCACCGTGATGGTGTAGATGCCGAGGAACTCCGACGGTGTATCCCGCCATCATACTTCTCGCACGATGGCTTGAAGTTCTTAGTTTTGGGCCATCGACTTGCCGCAGCTCGCGGTGAACGCAGGGCAACCTGCCGCAGACGGCAAGTCGCCTGTTCTCCGGGCGCGGCGCTGCCGACATGGCCGCCAGCGCTGGTCGATTGACGCCGCTTTCTCCGCGCCGATGCGAAAAGCGAAGCCTTTCGTGTTGCCGCTTTGGAGGACGGGCGTTGATCGCGCGAAGTTCGCTGGGTCCGACGACGCGGTGGAGTCGCCGCCGGGTTGGTCCGGCGAGGTGGCGATCTTGTTTTCGTGGCTGGAGTGCACGGAGGTGGCACCTCAGCCGTCTTGTCGGCGCTGCTTGTGCTCGGGCGCTTTGCCGGGCCTCGACACGCCGGTCGCTGGGCTTGTCGCCGCTGGCGGCCGATGAGGTGTGATATGGTCATCCTCCGCCGCCGATCTTGTGCGGCACCGAGGGTAGTCTAGAAGCAGCTGGCTCGCCGAGCTTCCTCTCGCTGTCTTGGGTGGCGGTGGTGATGAACGGCGCGAGGAGCGGATGCTCGACTTAATCGGCTGGGAGGTGCAGCACTCGTCCGGCGATCAAGACTCGCCAAGGCCAAAGACGCTGGCGCAGTATGTCGACCTCGAGCATCTCGCGACCCACCAGCTTGGCCTTGTTCCACGCGAGCACGGTGCTAGGGGCACCGGGCGTTGTTGACCTTGCACCTCCCGAGAAGGGTGTGGTGTCCGCCGGTCGCCGACGCTATGGGCCTTGTTTTTGGATCTAGTGACGACACGAGACCCACTGGCGGCGCCCGCTTCCTCCGCCAGATCCACTCCACCGCCGCTTGCTCCAAATGTGGTGGCGGAACCGATGTAGACGGAGCGCCACCTCCGGTTTCTTCTTCGTGGCATGTTGATGATGAGGTTGGTGTAGCGCTGGAGACCGGATCGATGCTCACGATCTCGAGGCACCCCTACCGGGCGCGCCAAAGATGTCGGGCGATTCCGTGGGCTCGAGCACCTATGGGGCACCGGGGCCCTTCTAGTCCGCAAGGGAGTGGGGGTCGCGCGCAGAGCGATCGAGGTCGAGCACGCGAGGGAGACGGGCATTTTTACCCAGCTTCGGCTCTCCGAGAGATAAAACCCCATCGCTGCTTTGGTGATTAGATTTGATCTTGCTCGAGTATGCGAGCGTATGGTGGTGCTGTGGTGTCGATGGACCGAACCCTTCTACGCGCGCATGGGCCTCCCTTTATAGTCTCAAGGGGTACCCACAGTGGCAGATAGGAAGAGGGGTAGAAAGGTAAAACGCAGGTTGGTACAATAGTGCACAACAAAGGCCCCTACCTAACTCGACGGCAGGGACAAGGGCATTAAATGCCCGCCTGCCGCCCAACAAAGGTAAAGAAACGATCTAGGTGAGCCACCGTTGCCACGATGGCGCCTGTCACCCGCTTGCCACCTCGCCCGCATGGCTGCGTGAGTGCCTCGCCACGCGCTCCTTAGGATGGCCTTGTGATGACACGCTGCAGGCGCTGGAGTTTGGGTGGCAGCCTTGCCGCGTCTGCTTTTGTTGTGCCGGCAAGCTTGTTGCCGCCGGCCTTGCTGGGCTGGGCGCCAAGGGCAAGTCTTCCGGTGATGCCCTCGTTATTCTTCCCGCAAGCCTCTTCTTGCCGGGCCTTCGTGTTCTTGGCTAGTACTTTGTTCTTGAATGGCAGTAATAAAGAATGGTGGAGGGCTTGATGGGCGCCCGCAAGCCTTGCCGCTGGTGTCTGCGATCGCCTGCAGACAAGTTCGGGTACTAAGGTACTTCTACTTTAGTACACCGACATATCCGTAGAGGAATTGAGGCAAACTCAGCCAAGATCCGAGCTCACACAACCGGATATTCCAAAAGACCTCAAACAAATACAAAATTGATCGATGCGGCAGTTTAAGCCGCTTCATCTCCCATTTGGGAGAAAAGGCATCGCCTCTATATCGCTTCCTCAGCACAACCAACACTTCGAGTGGACGATGCCGCCACCGCCGGCTCAAGAAATAAAGCCATATTGGCAACAACCGTCCCGATCCGCGCTTAACCCGCCGAACTAATGTTGTTATATATCGCGCAACACATCAAGTTGTAAGCGTGGTGCTCGCCGTCAAACGAGAAATGTATGGGCATAAATTCCTCTTCAAAACCAAAGGTACTACATATCCACCGCCTTAACTCCCATCAAGTCCTGCACCCAGATTATCAAAAGATAGCGACGCGTGTTCATGGCATCCCTAAGTCTGACACTACTTTCAAGAGTGTTCGATAACAAGGCCTCCGGTGCCCTCAACGACATTATAAACAATCGCGATGCGACGGGCAGGATTGCAAATGGGCCATTGAGCTCTTACCATTCGACATAACTTATAAACCTTGGCGAGCTATAAAGTCGCAAGTCTTGGCCGACTTCATCGCTGAATGGATCAAGCCCAACTCCCTAAAGAGTACGGCGATACCCAATTGATTATGCATTTCGACGGCTCCAAAATGTTGGCCGCTTTGGGGCAAGGCCAGATTGACGCCCCCAACCGGAGACATAGTCCAATACGCATTTCAGATAATGTACACGGACTCCAACAATGTAGCCGAATACAAGGCCCTCCTACATGGTCTCCGGATGGCAATTCCATGGGTATTCAACGCCTAGAGGTGCGCGATTCAAACCTTGCAATATCCCAAGTAAATGGAGACTTTGACGCCAAGGATCCGAAAATGGCAGCCTATCGTAACGCTGTCCTAAAATTGTCACTCGGTTCAAGGACTCAATTCCACCACGAGCCCGATAATAACTAAGCAGCCGATGTGTTGGCACGATCGCGCGCTAAACGCGACGCTGTCCCTCCAAACATCTTCCCGAATGGCTCTTTAAGCCATCCGCATTATGGGAAGAGGAGTCCGAAATAACAACCGAAGCAACCACACCACCCAACACGTATCATCTCGACATAATCGGCGGTTCAGCCGATGAAATGACACCTTTAGCCCACGAAATAATGGCGTAATTGCCCTGCGGACCAAAACGAGGCCCGCAAAGATAGTTCGGCGATCTAAAGCCTACAAAGTCCATGAGGGAGAACTTTATAAGAAAAGCACAACTAGAGTCCTTCAAAGGTGCATCTCAAGAGGAAGGGTGAAACCTTCTCGCTGAAATTATGCCGACTAGGCGGACACCATGCCGCAGCCCGGCCCTCGTAGGCAAGGCCTTCCGACAGATTTTATTGGCCGACGGCCCGGCAGATGCTCAGACTTAGTCCAAAGATGCGCCGTTGTCGCCTCTTGCTAATCGAGCCATATGCCACCACCGCCTCAAAACTATACCCATTACCCGGCCGTCATGGTTTGGGGCTTGACATGGTTGGACCCTTAAATGGGGAACCCACAAGCAAAAGTAACTATTGGTCATGGTGGACAAATTCACCAAATGGATAGAGGCTGCCGCTTAAAACAGCAGAGTCCCACCAGTGATAGACTTCATATCCGGGTAGTACATCGTTATGGCGCCCCCATAGCATCATTACCGATAATGACACGAACTTCACGGCCGACGAGGTTAAACTCTGGTGCAAAAATAGGGGCATTAAGCTCGATTACGCTTCAGTCTATCATCCTCAAACCAACGGTCAAGTTGAGCGAGCAAATGGTCCGATAATGAGCGCATCAAGCCCGCATTAGTGCAGTCCCTTGCGGAATCTAACACGACCGGTAGAGGAGCTTGACTCAGACTGGGGCTGCGGACCACGCCAAACTGCATTTATCGGATTCACACCATTCTTTATGGATACGGCGCAGAGGCGTTTTGCCTCGCGACATAATTCATGACTCACTTCGAAAAGCGCATGTACGAAGAAAGAGAAGCCGAGTTGATCGGCAGGATAGCTTGGACGATTAGAGGAGGAGTGACGTGGCAAAGGCTCGCTCCGATTTTATCGCCAGCAGCTCAAGATATCAAAGGTAGAAGTACGGGCTAAAACATACAATGTTGGCGAACTAGTTCTACGCCGCCGACAAGAAAAAGGACAAACTCAAGCCCAAATGGGAAGGTCCTTCATCATCGACTCAAGTCCCGACCGCGGAGCATACCGCTCGCAAACGATCGACATGTACCGACTCGAGCCGAACCCATGGAACGCAGCCCACCTCCCAAGATTCTACGCTTAGCGCCGACTCGTAGTTCGCCTCCTTCCCCGCCCAGATTTTATACTTCAGCTGCCTTTTATCCTTTTTTTTTTCTTTTCCACTTTTTTCACAAAGCCCTCGAGGGCCGACATGATTGTTCGACACACTTGATGTGCTACCCGCACTCATTATACCGGGGCTTTTAATGAAGTTTACTTATAGAGGCTTCATGCCCAACACATGTGTCAAGCTTCCGCATGTACCTTTTATTCACCATTATATGCATCGATATGACTTAAGTTTTGGCCAAGCTGGGTTGCTCGGCTTCGTGCTTACCCCTATGTTCTCGATTTTTCGCTAGGAGGTAAAGGAGCACTTCGCGATTGTTATCACGGTCACCGGATGTGTACCTCAGACTAGGTGAAGCCGAAAGATAGCGTTTTAAGGGAATATTCGGTCGGTGACTTGAAAGATGATTTTTACCCATTTATTTATCTGCCCTCAGACGCTTTTCCTCGCTTTTTTTCGCAGTCCGCATATGCACTTTAGGGCATGCCTCCTAGGGAAAGGAACCCTTAACGGAACTATTCTCCCCGAAGATGTTTCTACTAACCATGTAATATAACATAACTAGTTGGGCACTTGTCCGATAAAGCACTAATGACCCCTACGCGGTCTCCATGCATGCCCCGGTTTTTTATAACCGAGAAGGTATTCGACACACCCGGACTCTAGGTCGCGAGGTCGGGCTTAAAAGGTCGGCAAAGACAAACGATCTACAATCCGCTAGAAGGCATTTTATATGTCATTTTAAAATACATCACAAATTGACTCGATCAGATTCTCCTCATCCCCGCCTAACAGTTGTCTAATTTACAGCCCCATTGAATACTTAGCGCCAACTCTACCCGGCCGCACACTAAGCTCACAGAATCTCCTTCCCATCGGGCCCCACAGTCCGACTCGCCATGTGGTTTGATCCGCCTTCTTGTACCGCTGCTTCACCATGGCCCAAGCCTCCTCGCACCTTGACGGCAGCCGATATCTTCCATAAACGGAAGCGCTGCAGCACTCCATGAAGCTTCTCCACAAGCTCCCCAAGGCCCTAGGGAGACAGACGGCCATAAGGCCCGATAACGCCACTCATCGCCATCAACACGCTCGAGCAGCTTGCACCAGCTCGAAGTTGGTCACCCGCTGAACTGGCATCTCTCCGCAGGCGACGGTGAGCGCACTCTACGCATATAATTCATTAATCGACTTCCTCGCCAACTCTTCTTTTCAAAAGAGTTTGCTCAAGCACTTACTATAGATGCCGCGACGGTCACCGATTCTCCTTCATGGAGCTGCATACCGCCCGAACACCCTTTAGCTCTTCTCCCACCGGGTGTGGGCATCCCGGAGTTTGTTCCTCTCCGCCGCACCTTCATAAGCACCTCTCACCAGCCTTGAGTCATGCGCAGAGTCTGCTGCTTGTCCGGATCAAGTCCGCAACATCCGCAATATCCTTGTCGACTTATAAGCACGCCGCACACCGCTTATCTTTTTGAAATAATGTGTTACCAGGGGGTTTCAGGTTCTCCTCAAGGCAGCTAGTGCGGCCTCAAGTTGGGCCTTGCACTTGTAGCCCCGGGACAATTGTATATTCTTCTCTCAAAGATCCTCAAGACATTATATGATCCTTAAATCAGTTATTTTAACTACTTTAAGTCTCGGGGCCACTGCATATACAGCTATTATAATCCTTACCCGTATGTCTTCTACATACCGCCCGTGGCTCGTTAAACCATCTTGAGCGGCACGGAGGTGCTGCCTCCGCTAAAGGAATTCAACGCCTAGGGAGAAACACGCCACGCAGAACTGTCCGGCGACGCCTATGATTCATGGCGCCTCCACCTCGCACCGTGGCGGACATCCCGTCGGCATCCTTCGTTGAGGAGTATCCGCCGCGCTTTGCGCCGCCTCCCTCCCGACTGTGTTGAGCTCGGGTCATGAGGCTTGGTTGGCAACCTCTCGGGCACACCGTGAGTGTTTTTCTCCGGAAAAGTCATGAGCGCATTACACCTCCGGGAATCCTTTTCCGAATAACGTCATGAGCTATACCGCTGCTGTGACGCTTCGATTCGCACCGCACTTTCTTCCGTCAAGGGGCCGGATCGACCTTGTTGGTCCGCCGCCAAGGTCGGCTTCCTTTGAAGGCACTCTCGCAAGACACCGCTGTATACGGTGGTCGAAATACGCAAGGATGAAGTAATAGTGTTAGGACTCGCTATAATTACTCGGGAAGCCGGAGTTAGGCCGGGTAGTCACCGTGATGGCGATTAGGCATTGTCCATGCTGAGTTGGTGGAACACCCCGCCAATTAGCTCCACCTTTATGTCCGGATCCTCTTCGGAGGCCGGATCAAGGGATCTTCTCGATCTCGTGTTGTGGAGCCGACTATGTATGCTCTCCACATTCCGCCGCAGCTTCCTACGCCAAACCATAAAGTAAGGTACTTAACTTTGAAAGCACGGGTCGGATAAATGAACGCTCGCTACCCAGCCCGAGGGTTATTCATGGAGAACCCATTCAATGGGCTCGCCCGAGGAAGTCCTCCTTCTCCCCTTGTACAGCCGGACAGATCTTTACTAGATCCGCGCCGATCCCGCCCTCACGCCATGACGGGTGGCGCCATTCTCCCATTGTAATCCCACATGGGTGGCCCCTATATTGAGCGGCTGCACCTCGTGATGATGCATGCGCCATGACCGATCATGGTTAATCCGAATGGGCCAGAACCTAATCCGCCCATCAAGTAATGGACGCCTCGCTTCCTCTCGCTGAGGGCTCCGTGGGCGCCACTAGGCGCTTCTTCGAGGAGCCCTGTTGAACTCCGGGAGGCCGATCCGAATCGGGTCCGGCAAGGAGCCGCCTTCCACATAAAACCATTCCGAGGGCCAGCCAGACGCTTTCTTTGGGGTTCCGGATAGATATCCGATCCCGCGATGCGCCATATTTCGCCCGCCCACTTGATATATTGAACCTCGTGAGAACGGGTACGAGGCGTAATAACCTCTTCCACAAGGCAAAATGGGGCTCGATGCCCGTGAACAGCTCGCAAAGAGCTACGAACTCCGCGATGTGCGTAATAGAGGCGGGCGGAGGGTGATGAAGCCGAGTCCTAGAACTCCGTAAGCCCCCGGAGAAACGGATGAATGGGAAATCCGAGCCCCTTATTAGATAAGGGACGGCACACCCGCCCCCTTTGAGGGACTAGGTGGCCTCCGCTTGCTTTCCACCTTTGTAGTGGCCAGCCCGGCTTGGACCGGGACCATAAAGGCCGAGGAAGGTATCCTCCGCTTGGAGCATCACCACTGCAGTGTAATGTAACATCTCTCCACTCTCGGCGGAGGGCTGGAGCGAGAGGAGGAGCCGTGGTCGATACCCATGATGGAATGGATGTTTGGTCAAGCTCTCGATGAGTACTGCAGAAGGAAGATGGTGTGATTTGGATCTGGATTCTTGCTCTCTTATGGGAAGGTTATTTATGCAGCTAGGGGTAAAATATAAAGATACCTCGCCTTTCGTGATTTTTGCGACGCTGGAAGAGGGCCATTATTGGGCGTGGTAGCCAAGGAGCGCAACATTTGTAAGGGAGCCGACACTATTCGCAAGCACATGGAATTTGAAGGAGAACCCGCTTTGCAACGCCAAGACAATATATGCTACCGACTCGTTGTCATTGAAGCCTGGTTCGGGGCTACCGAGGAGTCCTAGACTAGGGGTGTCCGGATAGCCGACTATCATCATCGGCCGAATCCAAGACTATGAAGATACAAGATTGAAGACTTCGCCCCTGTCCGGATGGGACTTTCCTTGGCGTGAAGGCAAGCTTGGCAACACGGATATGTAGATCTCCTACCATTGTAACCGACTGCTGTAACCCTAGCCCTCTCCGTGTCTATATAAACCGGAGGGTTTTAGTCCATAGGACAAACAACAATCATACCATAGGCTAGCTTCTAGGTTTAGCCTCCTTGATCTCGTGGTAGATCTACTTTGTACTACCCATATCATCAAGATAATCAAGCAGAGTAGGGTTTTACCTCCACCGTGAGGGCCCGAACTTGGGTAAAACATCGTGTCCCTTGTCTCCGTTACCATCCGCCTAGACGCACAAATCCGGGACCCCTACCCGAGATCCGCCGGTTTTGACACCGGCAATCGCCCTCTACCTCTTCGCCCGCCGCCTGCCGTGAGGGCTGGCTTCTCCGCCCTCCCCGTGCTGAATCTTTGCCGAGGGGTTGTCTTCGCACTATCCGGTGTTATTATCTCCGTGCCGAATCTCCATTCTTGCCGTGGCGGATTTGGAGCGCATCACCGACGCCGATGCTTAGGGTTCTTTGGAGGGGTCATCCTCCGCTGTTCCATCGCCATTCCCATCCTTTGGGATGTCCACCATGTATATGTCGATGACGAGGTGGCTTTCCAAAGGCCCAAGAGGCGCCGGTTCTTGGTCGCCTCCGAATCGCCGCCCATACCGCCGATGTCTTCGAGTCAAAGTCTAGCATGTCGCTTAAGTCATCGACAAGCTACGGGCGGGTGGTGGGTGGGCTTTGAATTTCTTCGCCGTCCACATCCCAACCGGCCCGGCCATAATCCGCCAAGGCTCTCCCGACAAAGAGAGACACTTTAGTGACCAGGATGTCGCCAAAGGCGAAAGTGCCGAAGATGTCCATAGCGGTGAACTCCATGATTGGCGCCCAACCGGATTCGATTGGCAGGGGCGCGAAGGTTCGGGTCCGGAGAGGAGTCCGCACCTTGGAGTCACGAGCTTCATGAGGGACAGGTCGGTATTCGCCCATTGCAGAGAGGTAGCAAGACCCGAGGTGGTGTCCAACCACCCATCCTCGACAGGCCTGCCGCCTCGCCCAACCAAGGGTCGGAGCGACTCTTGTGTGGCCTCCAGTGATCATCGGCCCGCAGCAGAGCTAAATCATGCCCATCGAGACAAAGGCGCACGCCTGGCTGTGGCTCAAATTGCCTAAGATCAAGTCTCCGCAGATGTCGGCCGATAGTTCAAACTTCTAAATCTAACTTGATGGCCCGGGCGAAGCTGATCCGCTCCTCGATGGCCAAGTGAATTGCCCGCAGCGCGGTCACGATCACGAAGATCTGTCCCGGGAGAAAATCTCACCCTAGACCGCGCTTGTTGATGATCAAGGAGCCATCAGTCCTATAGGTGACGGCACGCAGGAACTCTCAATGAAAGCACCAATGTCGTGTCAAACCGCAGATCTCGGATAGGGGGTCCCGAACTGTGCGCCTAGGCAGATGGTAACAGGAGACAAGGGACACGATGTTTTTACCTGTGTTCGCCCTCTCGATGGAGGTAAAACCCTACTTTTGCTTGATTAATATTGATGATATGGGTAGTACAAGAGTAGATCTACCACGAGATCAAGGAGGCTAAACCCTAGAAGCTAGCCTATGGTATGATTGTTGTTCGTCCTATGGACTAAAAACCTCCGCTTATATAGACACCGGAGAGGGCTAGGGTTACACATAGTCGGTTACAATGGTAGGAGATCTACATATCCAGATCGCCAAGCTTGCCTTCCACGCCAAGGAAAGTCCCATCCTACACGGGACTAAGTCTTCAATCTTGTATCTTCATAGTCTTGGAGTCCGCCAATGATGATAGTTCGTTATCCGACACCCCTAGTCCAGACTCCTTAGCCACCCTAAGAGAATCGAGCAGATTCTCAGAGAAATAATTTAGAGGCACCTAGTTCTTCTAAAAAGAAGAAAAATAAAACGATAGGACTTTGCATGCTTCTAGTGAACCCATCAGAGACACACCGAGAATCCCAATGATATTTCTATTTCGATGTCAAACACAATCAGTGATGAACATGAACCTAGTGATAATGTTAACGATAATGTTCATGTTGATGCTCAACCTAGCAAAAACAATGAAGTAGAGATTGAACTCTTGTTGATCTTGATAACCCATAATCAAAGAATCAACGTTATGATAAGAGAGATTTTGTTGCTAGGAAGCACGGTAGAGAAAGAGAACCATGGGTTCGTAAACCCATGCCCTTTCCTCCTAAACCATCCAAGACAAAGGATGATGAGGATTTTGAGCACTTTGCTGAAATGATTAGACCTATTTTCACGTATGCGCTTAACTGATATGCTCAAAGTAAACCCTTATGCTAAGTATATGAAGGATATCATCACAAATAAAAAAGATACCGAAGCTGAAATTTCCACCATGCTTGCTAATTACACTTTTAAGGGTGGAATACCAAAGAAACTTGAGATCCGGTGTACCAACTATACCATGCTCCATTAAAAGAAATTTTGTTAGAACTGCTTATGTGATCTTGGAGCCGTGTTAGTGCTATGCCTCTCTTTATATCGTGAGACTTGAATTGAATAAGTTGACACCTACTGAAATATCTTTGCAAATGGCTGATAAATCAACCGCTATAATTGCCAAGATTTGTGAGGATGTGCCTGTTGTGGTTGCAAATGTCACTATCTTAACGGACTTTGTCATTCTTGATATTCCCGAGGACGATAGTATGTCGACTATCCTTAGTAGAGCTTTTTTGAATACTCCAGGGGCTGTTATTGATTGCAACAAAGGCAATGTCACTTTTCATGTTAATGCTAATGAGAATACGGTACACTTTCCGAGGAAACAATCTCAAGTTCATAGCATCAATTCTATTGGAAAAGTTCCAACTATCATTATTGAGGTTTTTGAATTTCCTCTCCTACCGTCAAGAAAAAGTATGATATTCTTATTGTTGGGGATTTTCATAACCCCGCTGAGGTAACTTAGTGTTATTCAAATTTCTTCGTTCCGTGTTATTCGAATGAGTTTGTTAACAAGACTTGATCAACCTTGTTAGTGGATTCATTTTGATGATCATGAGATGGATGAAACTAGAGGGCACAACCTTTCAGACTCCACTTTTTACTTTATGTTATTTAGAATAAATAAAGCAAAAATAGTATTATTCGTCTGCTTTTCTAAATTATTCGTGCAATAAAAAATATCCCAAAATAAAAGTGCTCCAAATGCCCCGCAAATTTAGTATGATTTTTATGGAATATTTGAGGATTTTAGGCATCGAAATCATCGCAGAGGGGCAAGCACTGCCACGAGAGTGGAGGGCGCGCTCTGTCTCGTGGGTCCCCGTGGCCTCCTCCACTTATGCCAAGACCCACACACTCCACCTTCTACCCAAAAAATCCCCATCCAGCTCAAGCACGAGTTCTAGCTCATTTTGTCATGATTTTTGATCTCCTTGCTCAAAGCTCCATTCACAAAACCGCTTTTAGAGATTGTAGCTTGGTATGTGACTCCTCCATTGGTTCAATTAGTTTTTGTTCTAGTGCTTTATTCATTGCAAATTTTGTCAACAAGGTGCTGCTAATAAGGTGTTGACAACCCCTTGTCTCAAGCTGGTTACAAGGATTTGTTATTTGTGTGCGTGTGCTGCTAACAAGGTGTTGCTTGGTTCTCCCATCGGATTGATAACCTTGGTTCTTAATCGAGGGAAATACTTATCTCTATTGTACTACATCATCCCGCCCTCTTCGGGAAATCCCAATGCAGTTCACAAGTAGCACCATTTCATATATATAGGGTACACAAATGTGCACAATACAGATTACAAGACATTTACAAATGCTACGATAATATAGTCTAATATCCTCCTTCAATCTTAATCGTGGCCCGAGGTACAAAGCAAGTTAAGATTATGCCTTACAGCCTACAAACCGAGGTCTGTGGTAGAGGCTTCGTGAAGATGTCGAAGTTGATCTTCGTAAGAGATGAACTTGATGTGGAGAAGCTTCAGGCAACGCTGCCTCACAAGAGTGATAATAAACTTCATGTGTTTTGTTCGGGCATGAAATATTGGATTAGATGATGTATGTTGCACCGATGTTGTCACACCAAAGGACCGGTGGCTGAGATTGAGAGACGCCCAACTCTCTCATTAAGGACTGCACCTATATGATCTTAGCCGTGGCATTAGCAACCGCTTTGTACTCAGCTTCAAGTATGTTGTGAGACACCAGATTGTTTATGCAGCATTCCAAAGTATCAAATTGGGACCAAAGAAGACTGCATATCCCCCCGTGGATCGCCTATCATCAGGACTCCCAACCCAATCCGCATCATAGAGCGCCAAAAGCTCAGAGGACGGTGCATGCTGAAGAAGTAAACCGTATGAGGAAGTGAGATAGATGTAGCGTAGGATATGCTTCATGGCTGAACAATGTGAAGTCTGGGGAGCATGAAGATACTGACACACACAAATAACTGCATAGGAGATATAAGGCCGAGTGATAGCCAAGTACTGCAGACCTCCAACAATACTGCAGTACTCAGTGGCATCATCCGAAGTGAGAGGATCCCCATCAAGACAATCGATCAATGGTAGACATATGTGTAGTAGCATGCTTGCACTTCAGCATACCTGCAGGTCGCAACAAGTCCAGAGAGTACTTGTGCCGTGTGAGAGTCAATCCAGCAGAAGACTGAGAGACTTCCAACCCAAGAAAGTAATGCAAAACCCCCAAGTCCTTCACGGCAAACTCACCACTCAGAGCAGACAGGAGGCGATCAGCAACAACATCTGAGGAGGTAATGAGAATGATGTCATCAACATAGACCAACAAATACATCATTACCTCAGGGGCCGATGAAGGAGAAACATTGTGTCAGCAGTGGACGGAACAAAACCAAGATCCCCAAGAGCGGAGCCAAGCCAGGAATGCCATGCACGAGGAGCTTGCTCCAGCCCATAAAGCGTCTTGACAATACAACACAGTGACGAGGACGATTAGGATCAACAATATCGTGGGCCGACGATATAAACCTCCTCCTCCAAAATACCACGAAGAAAGGCATTCTGACATCCAAATTACCAAGTGACCAGCCTCTAGTAACAATCTAAGAAAGCAAGAACCGGATGGTAATTGGTTTAACAACCGGGTTGAAAGTATCCTCATAATAGAGACCATACCAATGTTTAAAGCCTTTGTCCACTAACTGCGCTTTGTAGCGTTGGATAGAACCATCAAGATGCCTTTTGACTTTGAATACCCACTTGAGTTAATAATATTGACACCAAGACAGGAGGAACCAACTACCACGCACCATTTTTCAACAAAGGCTCGATACTCCCGCCCATGGCAAGACGCCAATGGGGAATCTCGAGAGCAGCCTCGAAGTGTCATGGTTCAAAGACATGGATCTGCATCCAATTGAGCCACACAAGCTGCAATCCATGCAACTGCTCCATCGCAGGTGTTTCGCTGGGCGAAGACCCTAGATTGATCAAGGTACGAGGCTGCAGAGCAGAATCGCCGGTGGCGCTGGTGGTATCGACGGTGACACGGGTGACAAGTCGAGATGTGGTCGACGAGCCAGGCGACGTGGTTGTTGTCATGGGCGAGCCGAGCGACGCGGCGAAGCTAGGCACTGGCTCGGTGAAGACGGCCCAACAGGTCAGGTCAACGGACCGGGAGCCCACATGGCTCAAGGCCAGCCGAGGAGCCCATCCAGATCCTCCTAGCGACGAGGCAAAGTAAACCGCCCAAGCGACGGGCAAAGTATGAGGTGACAAGGGCGGGTCAGCGGCATGGCGATGCACTGATCAACGCTCACAGAAGGGCAAGGGCTGGCGCTTGATCCTCCAAAGAATTTGAGATGAGCTCCACGACCAATACCGCAGCATGGTTAGGAAGCAACGAGAGAGTATGCCACATCAACAAACCGACAAGGCGACGGTAAGGTGGGATGCATAGGTGGAGCCGAGTGGTGCAACAAATGAAAGTGATGAAAACGGAACACATTTTCATCAAACACAACATCACATGAGATGTAGACACGATTAGATCTAAACATGAAGGCACTTGTACCCTTTGTAAAGGAACTATACCTAAGAAAGACACACTTTTGAAACAAAACTCGAGATTTAGCTTATTATAGGGCTAAGATGAGGCCAACACGCACATCCAAAAATTTTGAGGAACATATAATCTGAGTTTCATTAAGTAAGAGTTCAAGCGTGTTTTCATTCCAAGAAGTCATGTAGGAAGCCTATTAATAAGAAAACATGCGTGGAAAAAGCATCACCCAAAAGCTTAAAAGGAACTAAGGTATGAGCTAACAAAGTTAGCTAGTTTCAACTATATTATGATGCTTAAGTTCAGCAAGATGCTGCTACTTGAGCTTATGAGGTTTTTCCCTTGAAGAGGAAAGGGTGATGCAGCAAAGTAGAGATAAGTATTTCAGCTTTGAGAACCAAGGTATCAATCCAAGAGGAGATAACGCACAAATCACCAAATACTTGGACAAACAATGAAACAAACTTGCACCCAACGCGATAAAGGGGTTGTCAACCCCTTCATGGTTACTTGCAAAAGTGAGATCTGATAGAGATAGATAAACGAAAAGTAAATATTTTTGAAATTTCTGGTTCATAGATCGGAAAGTAAAAGATTGCAAGAATAGTAGATCGGAAACTAAAATTGTTGATCGGAAACTTGTATGATGGAAAAGAGAACTTATATGATGGAAAAGATACCCAGGGCCATAGATTTCACTGGAGGCTTCTCTCAAGATAGAAAATAATACGATGGGTGAACAAATTACTACCGAGCAATTGATAGAAGAGCACAAAGTTATGACGATATCTAAGTCAATGATCATGAATATAGGCATCACGTCCATGTCAAGTAGACCGAAACAATTCTGCATCTACTACTATTACTCCACACATCGACCGCTATCCATGTTGGGAAACGTAGCATGCAATTTCAAAAAAATTCCTATGCTCATGCAAGATCTATCTAGGAGATGCATATCAACGAGAGGGGAGAGTATGTCACGCACTGTGAGACCGAAAACGTAAGTGTTCCATAACGTGGTTGATGTAGTCTAACTTCTTCTCGCTCGACCGATCAAGCACCAAACGACGCACCTCGGAGTTCTCGCACATGCTCGACTCGATGACGCCCTCGAACTCTTGATCCAGCAACGGTCGAGGAAGTAGATGAGTTATTTCAACACGCACGCACATGGTGACGATGATGGTGAAGTGATCCACGCAGCGCTTCGCCTAAGCACCGCGCTAATATGACCGAGGGTGTAATTTGTGGAGGGGGGCACGCATTACCCGCCAATGATATTGTTGTGTGCTGATACGCCCATTTTGCATCATGCTTTTATATCGATATTTATTGCATTATGGGTTGTTATTACACTTTATGTCACAATACTTATGGATATTCTCTTATTTTACAAGGTTTATCATGAAGAGGAGAATGCCGGAAGCTGATTCGCCGAAAAGGAACAAATATTGGAAACCTATTCTGCACAGCTCCAAAAATCCTGAAACTCCACGGAAGTCACTTTTGGAATTAATAATAATTATTGAGTGAATAAAATACCAGAGGGGGCCCACACCTGCCAGAGGGTGGGGGCGCCACCACCCCCACTGGCGCGCCTTTCTCCTGGGCCCCCGTTGGCCCTCCGGTGCCCATCTTCTGCTATATGAAGGCTTTCACCCTAAAAAATCATAAGCAAGCTTACGGATTTAAACTCACGCCACGAGGCGGAACTAATCTAGGGCTCATGAGCTGTTCTCATTGGGAAACCTCCGGAGGGGGAAATCATCACCATCATCATCACCAATGATCCTCTCATCCGAGGGGTCAATCTCCATCAACATCTTCACCAAGACCATCTCCTCTCAAAACCCTAGTTCATCTCTTGTATCCAATCTTGTATCAAAACCACAAATTGGTACCTGTGGGTTGCTAGTAGTGTTGATTACTCCTTGTAGTTGATGCTAATTGGTTTACTTGGTGAAAGATCATATGTTCAGATCCTTAATGCATATTAATACTCCTCTGATCATGAACATGAATATGCTTTCTGAGTAGTTACATTTGTTCCTGAGGACATGGGTGAAGTCTTGCTATTAGTAGTCATGTGAATTTGGTATCCGTTCGATATTTTGATGAGATGTATGTTGTCTCTCCTCTAGTGGTGTTATGTGAACGTCGACTACATGACACTTCACCATTATTAGGGCCTAGAGGAAGGCATTGGGAAGTAATAAGTAGATGATGGGTTGCTAGAGTGACAGAAGCTTAAACCCTAGTTTATGTGTTGCTTCGTAAGGGGCTGATTTGGATCCACTAGTTTCATGCTATGGTTAGGTTTACCTTAATACTTATTTTGTAGTTATGATGCTTGCAATAGGGGTTAATCATAAGTGGATGCTTGTCCAAGAAAGGGCAGTACCCAAGCACCGTCCACCCACATATCAAATTATCAAAGTACCGAACGCGAATCATATGAGCGTGATGAAAACTAGCTTGACGATAATTCCCATGTGCCCTTGGGAGCGCTTTTTCTCATTAAAAGAAATTGTCCAGCTTGTCCTTTGCTACAAAAAGGATTGGGCCACCTTGCTGCACTTTATTTACTTTCATTGCTTGTTACCCGTTACAAATTATCTTATCACAAAACTATCTGTTACCTACAATTTCAAGGCTTGCAGAGAATACCTTATTGAAAACCGCTTGTCATTTCCTTCGCTTCCTCATTGGGTTCGCACTTTACTTATCGAAGGACTACGATAGATCCCCTATACTTGTGGGTCATCAAGACTTTTTCCGGCGCCGCTGCCGGGAGTGAAGTGCCTTTGGTGAGTGGAACTTGGTAAGGAAACATTTATATAGTGTGCTGAAATTTTCTTTCACTTGTTACTATGGAAACTAATCCTTTGAGGGGCTTGTTTGGGGTATCTTCACCCCGACCAGTAGAGCAAAGAGTTGCTCCTCAACCTACTGAACCTACTGAAAATATTCACTTTGAGATTCCTTCGGGTATGATAGAGAAACTGATAGCTAATCCCTTTGCAGGAGATGGAACATTACATCCCGATTTACACCTTATCTTTGTGGATGAAGTTTGTGGATTATTTAAGCTTGCAGGTATTCCCGATGATGTTGTTAAGAGGAAGGTCTTCCTTTATCTTTGAAGGAGATGCATTGACATGGTATAGGCTATGTGAGGATACGGATCTTGAACTCTAAATGATTGAAATTGGAATTTCATCAAGTTCTATCCTATGCATCTTGTTCATCGTGATCGTAATTACATTTATAATTTCTGCCTCGCTGAAGGAGAAAGCATCGCCAAGCTTGGGGGAGGCTGAAGTCAATGTTATATTCATGCCCCAATCATGAGATCTCAAGAGAAATGATTATTCAAAAATTTTATGCTCGACTTTCTCTCAATGACCGCACCATGCTCGATACTTCTTGTGCTGGTTCTTATATGCTGAAGACTACTGAATTCAAGTGGGATTTATTGGAAAGAATTAAATGCAACTCAAGATTGGGGTTCGGACGATGGTAAGGAGTCGTATAACACCTAAGTTTTATTGTGTTAAATCTTTTATGGATACCGATGCTTTTCGTGGATTTAGCACTAAATATGGACTTGACTCGAGATAGTAGCTGCTTTTGTGAATCTTTTGTTACCGACGCTGATCTCCTAAGGAGAAGTGGTTTGAATATAATCCTCCCAATCAAGTAAAAGTAGTTGCACCTATTACAGTTGAAGAAAAGACTACCACTTATAATGATCCTATTGTTCCTACTACTCATGTTGAGAAACCACCTTTCCTCGTTAGAATAAAGGATCATGCTAAAGCTTCAGCTGTTGTTCGTGAGAGTAATACTAGAACTTATACACCCCCTAAGCAAATTAAAGTTGAACCTAGTATTGCTATGGTTAAAAATCTCTTGGATGATAATTTAAATGGGCATGTTATTAATTTCTATGGTGAAACCGCTAATATTGCTAGACCATATGCTAAGATACATAGACCTTGTAGGCATGCCTGTTATTTCTGTTAAAATAGGAGATCATTGTTATCATGGCTTATGTGATATGGGTGCTAGTGCTAGTGCAATACCTTTTGACTTATATAAATAAATTATGCATGATATTGCACCCATTGAAATGGAAGATATTGATGTTACTATTAAGCTTGCCAATAGGGATACTATTAAGCCATTTGGGATTGTTGGAGATGTTGAAGTCCTGTGTGGGAAAGTTAAATATCCCGCTGATTCTCTTGTTCTTGGTTCCCCATAAGATGACTTTTGTCCCATTATATTTGGTAGACCCTTCTTGAATATTGTTAATGCTAAGATTGATTGTAGAAAGATATTGTTACAATTGGCTTAGGGATATGTCTAATGAGTTTAATTTTGCTAAGTTTTGTAGACAACCCCGTGATAAAGAATCACCTAGTAAGGATGAGATTATTGGTCTTGCTTCTATTGCCGTGCCTCCTACCAACTGTTAGAACAATATTTGCTAGACCATGAAAATGATATGTTTATGAATGAAAGAAGGAAATAGATAAAGTATTCCTTCAACAGGTCCTATTCAAACACAACTTACCTCGTTGAAACTTAGGGATCCCTCCACCCAAGGGTGATCCTGTTTGAGCTCAAACCATTACCCGATAATCTTAAATATGCTTATCTTGATGAAAAGAAAATATATCATGTCATTATTAGTGCTAACCTTTAAGAGCAAGAAGAAGAAAGATTATTGAAAACTCTCGAAGAAGCATTGTGCTACTATTGGATATACTCGATGATCTTAAGGGCATTAGTCCCACTCTATGCCAACACAAAATAAAAGTGGAGAAAGATGCCAAACCAGTTAGAGATCCTCAACGACGTTAAATCCTAAGATGAAAGAAGTGGTAAGAAAGGAGATACTAAAGCTCCTTGAGGCAGGTATAATTTATCCTATTGCCGATAGTGATTGGGTAAGTCCCGTCCATTGCGCACCTAAAAGGGAGGTATTATCGTTGTTCCTAATGATAAAGATGAATTGATCCTGCTAAGAATTATTACAAGTTATAGGATGGTAATTGATTTCAGAAATTAAATAAAGCTACTAAGAAAGTTCATTACCCTTTACCTTTTATTGATCAAATGCTAGAAATACTATCCAAACATACACATTTCGCTTTCTAGATGGTTATTCGGTTTCTCTCAAATACCTTTGTCACGGAGAATCAATCAAAACTACTTTTACTTGCCCTTTCGGTACTTTTTGCTTATAGACGATGCCTTTTGGTTTATGTAATGCACCTACTACCTTTCAAAGATGTATGATGGCTATATTCTCTAACTTTTGTGAAAAGATTTGTGAGGTATTCATGGATGATTTCTCCGCTTATGGATCCTCTTTGATGATTGCTTGAGCAACCTTGATCGAAGTTTCTAGAGATGTGAAGACACTAGTCTCGCTCTTGAATTGGGAAAAGTGCCACTTTATGGTTAATGAAGGCATTGTCTTGGGGCATAAGATTTCGAAAGAGGTATTGAAGTTGATAGAGCTAAAGTTGACGCTTATTGAAAGATGCCATGTCCCAAGGACATTAAAAGGTATAAGAAGTTTCCTTGGTCATGCCGTTTTTATAGGAGGTTCATTAAGGACTTTTCTAAAATCTCTAGGCCTCTCACTAATTTATTGCAAAAGATATTCCTTTTGTCTTTGATGATGATTGTGTAGAAGCATTTGAAATACTTAAGAAAGCTTTGATTATCGCACCTATTGTTCAGCCACCGATTGAATTTACCTTTGAAATTATGTGTGATGCTAGTGATTATGTCAGAGGTGCTGTTCTAGGGCAAAGAGTTGATAAGAAATTAAATGTCATCCAAGATGCTAGTAAAACTATTGATACTTCCCAGAGAAATTATGCTACTACTGAAAAAGAATTCTTAGCAGCTTGTATTTGCTTGTGATAAGTTCGCACTCTATATTGTTGATTCTAAAGTTACTATTCACACTAATCATGCTACTATTAAATATCTTATGGAAAAGAAAGATGCTAAGCCTAGACTTATTAGATGGGTTCTCTTGCATCAAGAATTTGATTTGCATATTATTGATAGAAAGGAGTGAGAACCCTGCTGTAGACAACTTGTCTAGGTTAGAGAATGTTCTTGATGACCCACTACCTATTGATGATAGCTTTCCGATGAACAATTAGTGGTCATTAATGCTTCTCAGATCGCTCCATGGTATGCTGATTATGCTAATTACATTGTTGCTAAATTTATACCACCTAGCTTCACATACCAGCAAAAGAAAAAGTTCTTTATGATTTAAGACATTACTCGCATGACCCACACCTTTATAAAGAAGGAGTAGATGGTGTTATTAGACATT
Organism: Aegilops speltoides; assembly: GCA_021437245.1. NCBI lineage: Eukaryota > Viridiplantae > Streptophyta > Magnoliopsida > Poales > Poaceae > Aegilops > Aegilops speltoides. Next base: position 10,830 of record JAHHZJ010001411.1, on the reverse strand, counting down.
GTGTACCGAGCATGAACAGAATGATCCTACGCAAGTGTCACTCCGAACCATATGGAGGACACCACCGGAGATAGAACTACACATAAGGTATTGCAATCCGTTTTTATTGGCCTACTCTTCAAAGATGATCGTAAGTTTGTCTTGTCTTGTGATGAATGTCAAAGAATTGGTAATATTAGTAGACGCCAAGAAATGCCTATGAATTATTCTCTTGTTATTGAACCATTTGATGTTTGGGGCTTTGATTATATGGGACCTTTTCCTGCCTCTAATGGATACACACATATTTTAGTTATCATTGATTACGTTACTAAGTGGGTAGAAGCTATTCCAACTAGTAGTGTTGATCATAACACCTCTATTAAGATGCTTAAAGAAGTTTTTTTTCCGAGGTTTGGAGTCCCTAGATATCTTATGACCGATGGTGGTTCACATTTTATTCATGGTGCTTCTCAGAAGATGCTTTCTAAGTATGATGTTAATCATAGAATTGCATCTCCTTATCACCCACAGCCTAGTGGTCAAGTAGAGTTGAGCAACAGAGAGCTCAAATTAATTTTGCAAAAGATTGTGAATATATCTAGAAAGAATTGGTCCAAGAAACTTGATGATGCATTATGGGCCTATAGAACTACATACAAAAATCCTATGGGTATGTCTCCATATAAGATGGTTTATGGAAAAGCATGTCACTTACCTCTCGAACTTGAACATAAAGCATATTGGGCTATTAAAGAGCTCAACTATGACTTCAAACTTGCCGTGAGAAGAGGTTATTTGATATTAGCTCACTTGATGAATGGAGAACCAAGCCTATGAGAATGCCAAACTGTTCAAAGAAAAGTTAAAAGATGGCATGACAAAAGGATACAAAAGCGTGAGTTAACGAGGTGATTATGTGTTGCTATTCAACTCTCTTTTAAGATTTTTGCAGGAAACTTCTCTAAATGGGAAGGTCCTTACATTATCGAGGAGGTCAATTGTTCCGTGCCATATAAATCAACAACTTCAAGGCACAAGTCCGAGGGTGGTGAACGGTCAAAGAATCAAACATTATATCTCGTAATCCTATCAATGTTGAAACTAATATTATTGAAACCATAACGCCGAGGAATACATAAGGGACACTTTCCGAATGTTTCGACTCCAAAAGGAATAGGTATGTGGTACGGTAAGTAAACCGACTTGATACGCCTCCAATGTATCTACTTTTCCAAACACTTTTGCCCTTGTTTTGGACTCTAACTTGCATGATTTGAATGAAACTAACCCGAATCGACACGCTTTTAGCGGAACTGCCATGATGTTGTTTTATATGTAGAAAAGAAAAGTTTTCGTAATGTCCTCAAAATCCATGGAGGCACTTTTTGGAAAATATAAAAATATCGGCGAAGAATCAAGACCAGGGGCCCACACCGTCCACGAGGGTGGGGCGCGCCTCCCCGGGCGCACTTCTATCTCGTGGCCTCCCGACCTCCACCGACCTCAACTCCAATTCCATATATTCACGCTCGAAAAAACCAGAGAGAAAGTTTCATCACGCTTTACGATACGGAGCCGCCGCCAAGCCCTAATCTCTCCCGGAGGGTTGATCTCGAGTCCTTTCGGCTCCGAGAGGGGATTCGTCGCCGTCGTCATCATCAACCATCCTCCATCACCAATTTCATGATGCTCACCGCCGCGTGAGTAATTCCATCGTAGGCTTGCTGGACGGTGATGGGTTGGATGAGATTTACCATGTAGTCAAGTTAGTTTTGTTAGGGTTTGATCCCTAGTATCCACTATGTTCTGAGATTGATGTTGCTATGACTTTGCTATGCTTAATGCTTGTCACTAGGGCCCAAGTGCCATGATTTCAGATCTGAACCTATTATGTTTTCATGAATATATGTGTGTTCTTGATCCTATCTTGCAAGTCTATAGTGACCTATTATGTGTTATGACCCGACAACCTCAAGTGTCAATAATCGATACTTCTCGTGATGACCGTAGTTTGAGGAGTTCATGTATTCACTATGTGCTAATGCTTTATTCCAGTTCTCTATTACAAGGAGGCCTTAATATCCCTTAGTTTCATAGGACCGCTGCCACGGGAGGGTAGGACAAAAGATGTCATGCAAGTTCTTTTCCATAAGCACATATGACTATTTACTAAATACGTGCCTACATTACATTGATGAACCGGAGCTAGTTCTGTGGTCACCCCACGTTATAGCTATTACATGAGGAATCACATCCGGCATAATTATCCATCACTGATCTATTGCCTACGAGCTTTTCACATATTGTTCTTCACTTATTTACTTTTCCGTTGCTATTGTTACAACTACTACAAAACTGTTATCTTTACTTTTGCCACTGTTACCATTACTATCATACTACTTTGCTACTAAATACTTTGCTACAGATACTAAGTTATCCAGTATGGTTGAATTGACAACTCAACCGCTAATACTCAAGAGTATTCTTTGGCTCCCTTGTGTCGAATCAATAAATTTGGGTTGAATACTTTACCTCGAAAGCTGCTATGATCCCCTATACTTGTGGGTTATCAAGACTAATTTCTCGCACTGCTGCCATGGAGCATAGCTCTATTCTCTCGAGTCACTTGGGATTTATATCTGCTGATCACTATGAAGAACTTGAAAGACTAATCAACTATGATTTTTCCCTCAACTACGAGGGAGGTAAGGAACCGCCATCTAGCTCGCACTAGATTCTCCGTCTGCTTTTGAGTAAGCTTTATACACCTAAACCTGCTATCGCTATGAATTCGATATGTCGATGTTATTGATGATGCCACTCGCTATGCATGATACTTATGATGAAACTACTCATGCATGATACTACTTTGCCATTAGGTGAATTTCTTAATGAACAACTTGCTAGAGTTAGGGGGAATGAAATTATTGAAGATGCTATTATTGATGATAGTGATGATGAAAATTCTCCCAATGATTATGAATTGCCTGTTGTTCCCGAGCATTATGTTATGAATGAAGAAGCTGCTAGAGCTATCTTTGCTTGCAATGATAGGTATGATCTTAAGAAATTATTAGCTAAATGGAAGCAACATTCTCTTAATGCTAGAAGGAAACCTGACCCTGCTTTTGCTACTTCACCTATCTGTGTTACTGATAAGGATTATGAATTCTCTGCTGATCCCGAAATTATTACTTTAGTAGAATCTGATCCTTTTATGGCCTTGAATCTAAAACTGTTGTGGCACATCTTACCAAGTTGAATGATATAGCTACCCTGTTTACTCATGATAATAAATCTCGCTATTTTTATATCCTTAAGATATTTCCGCTCATTAAAGGGTGATGCTAAGACTTGGTATAATTCTCTCGCTCTTGGTTGTAAAAGTAGTCCCTGTGATATGATTTATTACTTCTGCTGAATATTTCCTTCTCATAAGAAACAGGCTGCGCTATGGAAATATATAACTTTGTGCAAATCAAAGAAGAGAGTCTCCCACAAGCTTGGGAGAGGCTTATACGGTTACTCAATGCTTTGCCTGATCATCCTCTCAAGAAAAATGAAATACTCGATATCTTTTATAATGGACTAACCGATGCTTTCAAGGACTACTTGGATAGTTGTGCTGGTTGTGTTTTCAGGAAAGAACAATGCGGCTGAATTATTATTGAATAATATGTCGACTAATGAAAATACTTGACTCTTCCCGAGCCAATTCCTCAAGCAATTCTTGAACTAATTGAGCTAACTTCGAGCCTGCTCCTAAACCCACTTCAAGAAGAGAGGTGTTTTATTTCTCAGTCAAGATATGCAAGAGGCAAAGAAATCAATGAAAGAAAAAGGTATTAAAGCTGAAGATGTTAAGAATTTACCTCCTATTGAAGAAATACATGGTCTTAATATACCGCCTCGTGAAGAACCACATTGTCTTGATAACCCGACATGTAGTAAAGGTAAATTCTCTATAGATATGATAAAGTTGAAATCCTCTACTAAATTTCCTAGCCCACGCTTAGATGAATTTGATGACTTCATGTCTAGACAAGAAAGTTTTAATGCTTATGTTGGTAGAGAGTTAAAGCATAATGCTTTCGAGGTAGGACGCGTGAGCGATAATATGGCTAGAATTAAAGGTGAACTCAAACTCATTAGCAAATATACTTCTATGGTTGCTACTCAAGCTGAGCAAGTACTCAAAGCTCAAAATGGTTTGCTTGATGAATTAAATAATAAAAATGACTTTGCTATTAGAGTGGCTACTAGAACTAGTAGAATAACTCAGGAACCTTTGCATCCTCAAGGCCACTGCTGTGTCAAACCGCAGATCTCGGTAGGGGGTCCCAAACTGCAAGGCCTAGGTGGATGGTAACAGGAGACAAGGGACATGATGTTTTTACCCAGGTTCGGGCCCTCTCGATGGAGGTAAAACCCTACTCCTGCTTGATTAATATTGATGATATTGGTAGTACAAGAGTAGATCTACCACGAGATCAAGGAGGCTAAACCCTAGAAGCTAGCCTATGGTATGATTGTTGTTCGTCCTATGGACTAAAACCCTCTGGTTTATATAGACACCGGTGTCGTGGGGAAACGAATACCTATGGGGGGGGGGCCCTTCCGTCCCAAGAGGAGCGGAGGGCGATCGAAGAGCAGATCGAGGCGAAGCACGCGAGGGATTTTACCCACTTCGAGCTCTCCGGAGAGATAAAACTCCTAACGCTGCTTTGTGTTTCTATTCTGTTCTTGCTCAAGAGCGAGATGTGTTGTAGTTTCAATGAGTCGAACCCCTTCTACGGTGCATGCGCCCCTTTTATAGTCTCAAGGGGTCACCGACAGTGTGGCAGCGAGAAAGAGCGGTAAAAGTAAAACGGGGTTGGTACAACCGCTATCATCAAAGGCCCCTACCTAACTCGACGGCAGGGACAAGGGCATTTAATGCCCGTCCGTCGCCAAACAAAGGTAGGAAACGACCGTTAGGGGCGCCACCGACGCCACGATGGCCTCCTTGTCATCTTCACTTGCCACCGCATTGCTCGGCTGCACAGCCACCCGCCACGCGGCACCAGAGCGATCCCGCCGCGACATCGCCGCCGGATGCGCCGGAGCGTATGCAGAGTGGTGGCTTTGCGCTGCAAGCGCCCGCCATGTCGCTGTTCATCGCACCCGCAGCTTGCCGCCACCGGGTCTTGTTACCTTCCCGCAAGCTCCTCTTGCCGGGTTCAGTCCTTCCCGCAAGCTTCTTGCCGGACTCGCTTTCTCGCTAACACCTTGTTCTTGAATGGCAGAATAGGAATAACGGCGATCTTGGCAGACGCTCGCAAGCCTTGCCGCTGGACGCCGCGATCGCCTGCAGACATGTTCGGGTACTAAGGTACCCTACTTTAGTACACCGACAGAGCCCCCGGCTCGGCCATGCACGGTGTTGCTGTTGGGCTGTGCCCAAAACAGGCACGGCACGCCGCTGCCCGGTCCAAACCAAATCTACTCAGATTCACTGCCCTCCCCAGAACGCGACGCCAATCGCAAGGCGTGGGGAGAGATCATGGGTACTTTTAACTCAGAAATGCGTAACGCTCGCCCCCTGCTTATAAGCAGAGGAAACAGGCCGCTCTTCACCTTCGCCACTTGCGCTCTTCCTCCGAAGCTCCGCCGCCCCTCCGCTTCCCGAGCCGAAGAGAGCAAGGCCCGCCGCCTGCCGCCGCCCGCTTCCAACACCTCTGGCCCCCGCCGCTTCCGCCATGGCTCAAGATCGCAAGAGCTCAAGTCGAGCACTAAGTCGGCCGAGGCGCTGCGGCTTGAGGCACCGCGCAAGGAGCGAAGTGCTTTTCCTCGCCGAAGCTCACCTCAAGGCGCTATGGAGGAATTTTACCTTTTCTCGTCGACGGAGACGCTGACGATCCACAAGACGCCGGTTTTCTCCGCCGAGGCTTCCAAATCAAGCGGTGCCCAAAAGGGTACCATTTCTTTCCTGTTCTTTCTATTATGGCTCGCCCACCTTTTTCCGATTTCTATGCACATCATGAATACCTACAGTGTTTCATCTTCTTGATTTCACCCCAACGCCGCTCGACAATGGCGCCAGACACCTCTGTGAGAACTTCGCTGGCATCCTCCCGAATGTCGCTTTTTTGTCATTATTTCACCCCCGAGTCGAGAAAGGGGAGCCACCGTCGGGCGGAATCGCCCGACCTCACGATCGGCATGAAGGAGGTGTATCTCGACGGGCGAGCCCGCAGTTAGTGGGATGAGTGGAGGCGAGTGGTGCCGATCGCCGACGCCAACCCGCAGCCATTCACCAACCTCCGCGCCGACCCGGTGGTGAGCGGCGGCGATCGAGCGCCTGTCACGGACGACGCTAAGCTAAAGATTGCCACCACCAATCCTCCGGCCAGTTTGCCGGCTCACAAAGAGGGCAGCTGGCGCGATTTCTTCACTGTCGACGCTCTCCGCAGAAGAGGGGAGGCCCGCCGATGTTTGGCGTTCCGGGCGGATATCATGAGGCTGCGCCCAGCCTCAACTTCAACTTCACGGTTCCGATCTCGACGGATGCCGAGGGAGCTGTTCAAGCATGACGCCAACCATCCGTAGTGGTTCAGCGTCGCAGGTGTCATCCCACAGCAACAACTCCCGCCACGATCACATCTCGCAAGAATGATGCCAGAGTGCGACTCGCACGGGATAAGCGCAACTTGATAGAGCCCGCCGACGACGCCGCGCGCAATTCTTCGATGGCTTGATGGAGGTAGCGCCAACTCCGACGAGCAGAGGCACTCACCCGCGACACCACCGACGATTTAGATGCGTACATCGCTACTGTGGTGAAGAGGCGGCGCAGCTGCCGCCATGCGAAGTTTGGCTTCACGTTGGAGGAGGCGGAGGCGGCCGAGGCGGCAAGTCTTGCCACCAGGAAGACCTTACCGGAGAGGTCGTTGGCGCAGGGGAGCCCGAGGTCAAGCGAAGCGAGCCTGGCCGGGCGCGAGCGCCAGCTGCCCTCGAGCAGCTTGCTGCAGCGGAGCCCCTAGCGCAGCCCCAATTCCCAACCAAGAAGGCGCCTGCACGAGTTGGAGATCCAGCAGGCGGCAAGCAGGCCAACAACCGCAGCTGCTGTGGACGCGCTTCCACCGCTGCAAGTACAGCCCGCAGGAGCATCTCAGTCGCCACGGCAACCGAGGCGGGTCCTCCCGGCTGCCACACCCGATCCCGCCGCAGCTCCCAAAGAACGCCCAAGGAGCCCACCCTCCGCCACCACAGAGAGGGTACCAGATTCACCTCTCTCGCTACTGAGCTCTGACGAGGAGGAAGAAGAGGAGGAGGAGTAAGGCTTTCTTCTCATCAGACTTTGTCTTTTCTTTTGATCTTTGTTGTTGCTTGTCTTGTATCTGAATTGATTCTCTCAATCCCTGTTCTATTCCCAGACTCGCCGAGAGCGCTAAGAGGGCCAAGGTCCCTGTGGTTGTCATCGAGGACGATCCTCGGGTGATGGCAGAGGACACGCCCGAGACTACATTGACGGACCCGGTTCTTCTTCCTCAAGAAGAGTCCTCAAAGATGCCCCCAGCAGTAAGTGTTTGGTTCACTTCTGCTGGGGCGCGCGATGGGTGCTTCTTCTTTGGCCGACATCTTTATTGTTGATTCATTCGTAGTAGCAGCAGCAGGCCTATCAGAGCAATCGAAACCGCCTGGAGGTGCCGCTCTGCTCGACCACGCCGCCAAGGGGCGATTCCCCGACAAGGAGCGCCCCGGCAAGGGAGAGGTCCCCGGCAAGGGACGGAACCAGTGAGCCCTTGGTGGAGGAGCCCATGGTCACAGAGCCCAGCACAGGTAACCTACCTTGTCGGAAATCTTCCCTTGGGTTCTTTTTCTGATCTTCTTTCTTCTTTTTGGATATTTGCTTGACTTTTCTTTCCTCTTCCTATCCTCAGATCCCCCTCTCGCAGACCCGATGGAGACCGAGCCCGCCGGTGAGGAAGGCGCACGCGGCAACACTGAAAATGCCGCCGCTGGCGAGGAAGAGGCCGGCGCTGAGGAACCCGCCGACGAGGAAGCCGCCAAGGCTGCTGGCGCAGGAGCCGGCGAGGGGTCCGCGATCAGATCGACGACCCGGAGGGCGAGGAGCGCAAGGCGCCACACTGTCTGGCCGACCCTCCGCTGATGTAGCGCTGGCCCGAGGAGCCCCACCAGCGATACTTGAAGGCCGGGCGAGGGCGATATATCAAGCTTCCCAAGGCCGAGCTCCAGGCACCGCTGAAGGAGAGGAGTTTGACAGAGAAGTACTCGCCTGCTAGGGCTGGCAGTGGCCGACGCGCTTAGGAGCAGCAAGTATGAGTCCGAGGAGGAGCAATGTTCGAAGTTGGTGTCACTTATCACACTGCAAGCTAAGCTTGAGTCTGTGGAAGCGCTTGTCGCATGGGCGGAGCTGACATAGAGAAACATGCGGAGGACCTCAAGAGCTGCAATCAGGAGGCCCTCCGATCCATTGCGGAGGAGAGGGCGACTTGACGAGGCGGCGAAGAAGGCGTTCATCCCGAAAAAGGTCAAGCCGAGGAGCAGCAGAGGCTCGCCGCCGAGGAGCTGTCCAAAGGGAAGGTGAACTGACATGTAAGAAGGTGGACTTGGACAACCACGAGGAGGAGCTTGCCGTCCGGGAGCAATCACTTATGGGCACTCAAGGAGGCGGAGGATGCCGCCGCTGCTGCCGAGGCCGCCAAGAAGGAGTTAGAGGTGAAGGTGACGAGCCGAGGCGGACATGAAAGGGAAGAATGAAGAGCTTGCGCGACTCCAAAGGCTAATGCAGAAGGATGCTCGCGCCATGGCGATCTCGCAAGTTCAGCTCGCCGACAAGATCAAGGAACTAAACGCCGCCAAGGACTCGAAGCGCTGATCTCAAGATGAAGCGGCCACCTTGGCGGAGACGCCGACGCCGCCAAGAAGCGAGAAGATGACTTGAAGAAAGAAGTCAAGGGCAACGAAGAGTTGCCGACAGGCCGCCGAGACTCGTAACACTTTCAAGGCCACGGTGGAGCTCGACGAGGGCCTCGCTAACATTGCCGCAGCCATCGACGAGGAGTTGGCGGAGTGGACTTGGCGGGCTTCGGTACCCACCGACGAACCTCCAGCCCAAGCGCCAAGCTTACTTTACTTTTTTCAAGGGCATGATGACGGCCTCCAAAGAACTCCGTGAAAGGATCCCAAGAAGTCATGGCGATTAGTCGCACAAGCAATCTGCGCCAAGGTCTTGGAGAAGGTGTTGTGAAGATACTCTTCCGCAACTGGCCTCGACTCACCCGCCCTCAAGAAGCTGCCGGGCGCTGATCTCAAGAGCTCAAAGCCATTGTCGCACCCATCATGGACAAGGTGAATGAGATCGAGGGTTGACGGCGCTGCGGATTAGGCCACCTTATTCTCCTTCCTTCTTCTTGCCGCCGCTAGATATGTCATAGGAACAATCTATTAGAGCGCCAAGTTATTTATTGTAATATAACTTTATTCTCGAGTACCGCCTCGCTATGTTACTTCCTTTATTCGTTCCATCCCTTGCATGTTTTTACCCCACGCTTTTAGGGAACTTGTTTGCGCAAGCATCGCTTGTCGCAAGCGCTGAGTGCGAGATATCGCTGAAATTGGCATGTGTTGCTCCGCAAGAAACCTTGTCGGACTAGTCGCAGCACACTTTCATTGTTGAGCGGACTCAAACAAAGTAAGGGCGAACTTAGCCGCGAGCCGTTCCTCCGCCGCATGTGTTTTCCATACAAGGCACAATTGCTCAAGGAATATAACTTAAAAATTTAAAACTGCCTGCGTGCTCAAACTTTGGCAACTTAGCTTTTCCGTCTGCTCAGGTCCCAAGGCTGTATTTTTTGAATGACGCCTCGTCCACACCTTTATGCTCTCCCCCGGTGAACTTGTGGCTTAAGGAACCTTCTTTTGGACAAAAGAAAGAAGAGAAAATAAAGATATGGAGCCTTAAGGCTCGTATTGCTTACCGGGGCGTAGTGCCGCACAAAGTGTCGATATACATGCAAAAAAGAAAAGGCATGAATTTGACAGATGTGCGAGGCACATAAATTTTATTTATGCACGGATCTGCGCCCGCTTTGTACAAAGGGTTACATGCAACAGCTGCAAGGCTTGTATTAAAGGTGGTTGCTGAACAGATTCAAGAATCGCGCTTTATGGGTAAAACTTGTGAAGATGCTCTATGTTCCGTGAATTGCTCACCGAAAGCCATCTTCGTCTCAAGAGCGACAAACGCCGCCTAGTGACTCGCTTTCAATTCGATAAGGGTCTTCCCACTTTGGCGCTAACTTGTTAGAATTCTTGGCGGATTGAACACGCCAAGAACAAGGTCGCCTTCCTCAAGCTTCCGCATTAACTTTGCGGCTATGGTAGCGGGCAAGAAAGCTTGTCGGTAACGAGCAGCCTGCATCAGCACCTCAAGACGATCTTCCTCGAGGAGAAGGCCATCTTGCCGCAGCTGCTCTTGCTCAAGCTCATCATAAGAGAGCACTCGAGGCGATCCGCACACGAAGTTCCGGTGGAGAACCGCTTCGCCCATAGACAAGAGCAAAGGTGTCCGCCAAGGGCTCGACGGCGCCGCCCGATTGACCAAAGAACCACCGCAGCTCTCGATCCAATTTCTTCCGCGACTTGCGCAGCCTCGCCGAAAGTTCTGGTCTTGAGCCCGCCAACACTTCAGCGCTGGCCTCTCCGCTGACCGCTGCTTCTGGTGAGCAATGAGCGGCAGATCTTGGCGCCAAGATCTTGGACGATCGCATGAAGGCGCTGCTCGGAATTGTGTGCCATTGTCGGTGATGATCCTGTTAGGGACCCCAAAACGGCAAACAATTG
>JAHHZJ010001410.1:0-61486 GCA_021437245.1 Aegilops speltoides | reverse complement strand
CTACGGTATCCGGAGTTGCACAATCTCATGGTCTAAGGAAATGATACTTGACATTTGGAAAAGCTCTAGCGAAACGAACTACACGATCTTTGTGCTATGCTTAGGACTGGGTCTTGTCCATCACATCATTCTCCTAATGATGTGATCCCGTTATCAATGACATGCAATGTCCATAGTCAGGAAACCATGACTATATGTTGATCAGCGAGCTAGTCAACTAGAGGCTTACTAGGGAATTGTTGTGGTCTATGTATTCACACACGTATTACGATTTCCGGATAATACGATTATAGCATGAACAATAGACAATTATCATGAATAAAGAAATATAATAATAACCATTTTATTATTGCCTCTAGGGCATATTTCCAACTGTCTCCCACTTGCACTAGAGTCAATAATCTAGGTATATTGTGATGTATCGAACACCCATTGCGTCCTGGTGTTGATCATGTTTTGCTCTAGGGAGAGGTTTAGTCAACGGATCTGCTACATTCAGGTCCGTATGTACTTTACAAATATCTATGTCTCCATCTTGAACATTTTCACGAATGGAGTTGAAATGACGCTTGATGTGCCTGGTCTTCTTGTGAAACCTGGGCTCCTTGGCAAGTGCAATAGCTCCAGTGTTGTCACAGAAGAGTGTAGTCGGCCCTGACGCATTGGGTATGACTCCTAGGTCGGTGATGAACTCCTTCACCCAGATTGCTTCATGTGCTACCTCCGAGGCTGCCATGTACTCCGCTTCACATGTAGATCCCGCCATGACGCCTCGCTTGCAAATCGCACCACCATCGCCCACCATTCAAAATATACACGTATCCGGTTTGTGACTTCGAGTCATCCAGATCTGTGTCGAAGCTAGCGTCGACGTAACCCTTTACGACGAGCTCTTCGTCACCTCCATATACAAGAAACATGACCTTAGTCCTTTTCAGGTACTTAAGGATGTTCTTGACCGCTGTCCAGTGTTCCATGTCGGGATTACTTTGGTACCTTCCTACCAAACTTACGGCAAGGTTTATATCAGGTCTGGTACAGGTCATGGCATACATGATAGACCCTATGGCTAAGGCATAGGGGACGACACTCATCTTTTCTCTATCTTCTGCCGTGGTCGAGCATTGAGCTGAGCTCAATTTCACACCTTGCAACACAGGCAAGAACCCCTTCTTGGGCTGATCCATATTGAACTTCTTCAATATCTTATCAAGGTATGTGATTTGTGAAAGACCTATGAGGCGTCTTGATCTATCTCTATAGATTTTGATGCCTAATATGTAAGCAGCTTCTCCAAGGTCCTTCATTGAAAAACACTTATTCAAGTAGGCCTTTATGCTGTCCAAAAGTTCTATATCATTTCCCATCAAAAGTATGTCATCCACAAATAATATGAGAAATGCTACAGAGCTCCCACTCACTTTCTTGTAAACGCAGGCTTCTCCATAAGTCTGCATAAACCCAAACGCTTTAATCATCTCATTAAAGCGAATGTTCCAACTCCGAGATGCTTGCACCAGCCCATAGATTGAGCGCTCGAGCTTGCATACCTTGTTAGCATTCTTAGGGTCGACAAAACCTTCCGGCTGCATCATATACAGTTCTTCCTTAAGGTGACCGTTAAGGAATGCCGTTTTGACGTCCATTTGCCATATCTCGTAATCATAGTATGCGGCAATTGCTAACATGATTCAGACGGACTTCAGCTTCGCTACGGGAGAGAATGTCTCATCGTAGTCAACCCCTTGAACTTGTTGATAACCCTTAGCGACAAGTCGAGCTTTATATATGGTAACATTACCATCCGCGTCCGACTTCTTCTTAAATATCCATTTGTTTTCTATTGCTCGCCGATCATCGGGCAAGTCTGTCAAAGTCCACACTTTGTTTTCATACATGGATCCTATCTCGGATTGCATGGCTTCAAGCCATTTGTTGGAATCTGGGCCCGCCATCGCTTCTTCATAGTTCGAAGGTTCACCGTTGTCTAACAACATGATTTCTAAGACAGGGTTGCTGCACCACTCAGTGCGGAACGTGTCCTTGTGGACCTTCGTTCAAGAAGAGCTTGATCCAAGTATCTTGATCATCATCATTAACCTCCTCTCTTGTCGGTGCGAGCACCACAGAACATCTTCCTGAGCTGCGCTACTTACCGGTTCAAGAGGCAGTACTTCATCAAGTTCCACTTTCCTCCCACTTAATTCTTTCGAGAGAAACTCTTTCTCCAGAAAGGACCCATTCTTGGCAACAAAGATCTTGCCCTCGGATCTTAAGTAGAAAGTATACCCAATGGTTTCCTTAGGGTATCCTATGAAGACGCATTTTTCTGACTTGGGTTCGAGCTTCTCAGTTTGAAATTTCTTGACATAAGTATCACATCCCCAAACTTTTAGAAACGACAGCTTAGGTTTCTTCCCAAACCATAATTCATACGGTGTCGTCTAAACGGATTTAGACGGTGCCCTATTTAAAGTGAATGTAGCTGTCTCTAGAGCGTATCCCCAAAATGATAGCGGTAAATCGGTAAGTGACATCATAGATCGCGCCATATCCAATAGAGTGCGATTACGACGTTTAGACACACCATTTCGCTGAGGTGTTCCAGGCGGCGTGAGTTGTGAAACGATTCCACATTTCCTTAAGTGCTTACCAAATTCGTGACTTAAATATTCACCCCCACGATCTGATCGTAAGAACTTTATCTTTCGGTCACGTTGATTCTCCACCTCATTCTGAAATTCTTTGAACTTTTCAAAGGTCTCAGACTTGTGTTTCATCAAGTAGACATACCCATATATACTCAAGTCATCATTGAGAGTGAGAACATAACGATATCCTCCGCGAGCCTCAACGCTCATTGGACCGCACACATCAGTATGTATGATTTCCAATAAGTTGGCTGCTCGCTCCATTGTTCTGGAGAACGGAGTCTTGGTCATCTTGCCCATGAGCATGGCTCGCATGTGTCAAACGATTCATAATCTAGAGACTCTAAAAGTCCATCAACATGGAGCTTCTTCATGCGCTTGACACCAATGTGACCAAGGCGGCAGTGCCACAAGTATGTGGGACTATCGTTATCAACTTCACATCTTTTCGTATTCACACTATGAATATGTGTAACATTACGCTCGAGATTCATTAAGAATAAACCATTCACCAGCGGGGCATGACCATAAAACATATCACTCATATAAATAGAACAACCATTATTATCGGATTTAAATGAGTAGCCATCTCGAATTAAACGAGATCCTGATACAATGTTCATGCTCAAAGCTGGTACTAAATAACAATTATTGAGGTTCAAAACTAATCCCGTAGGTAAATGTAGAGGTAGCGTGCCGACGGCGGTCACATCGACCTTGGAACCATTCCCGACGCCCATCGTCACCTCGTCCTTCGCCAGTCTCCGCTTATTCCGCAGCTCCTGCTTTGAGTTACAAATATGAGCAACCGCGCCGGTATCAAATACCCAGGAGCTACTACGAGCACTAGTAAGGTACACATCAATTACATGTATATCACATATATCTTTGGTTTTGCCGGCCTTCTTGTCCGCTAAGTACTTGGGGCAGTTCCGCTTCCAGTGTCCGCTTCCCTTGCAATAAAAGCACTCAGTCTCAGGCTTGGGTCCATTGCTTGACTTATTCCTGGCAACTAGCTTACCAGGCGCAGCAACTTCCTTGCCGTCCTTCTTGAAGTTCTTCTTACCCTTGCCCTTCTTGAACTTAGTGGTTTTATTCACCATCAACACTTGATGTTCCTTTTTGATCTCCACCTCCGTTGATTTCAGCATTGAATATACCTCAGGAATGGTCTTTTCCATCCCCTGCATATTGAAGTTCATCACAAAGCTCTTTAGCTTGGTGGGAGCGACTGGAGGATTCTGTCGACCACCGCGTCATCCGGGAGATTAACTCCAAGTTGAGATAAGCGGTTGTGCAACCCAGACATTTTGAGTATGTGCTCGCTGACAGAACCATTCTCCTCCATCTTACAACTGTAGTACTTGTCGGAGACTTCATATCTCTCGACCCGGGCGTGAGCTTCGAAAACCATTTTCAGCTCTTGGAACATCTCATATGCTCCGTGCTGCTCAAAACGCTTTTGGAGCCCCGGTTCTAAGCTGTAAAGCATGCCGCACTGAACCAGGGAGTAATCATCACTACGCAACTGCCAGGCGTTCATAACGTCTTGAGTTGCTGGGAAAACGGGTGCTTCACCTAGCGGTGCATCTAGGACATATGCTTTCTTGGCAGCTATGAGGATGATCCTCAAGTTCCGGACCCAGTCCGTATAGTTGCTGCCATCATCTTTCAGTTTGGTTTTCTCTAGGAACGCGTTGAAGTTGAGGGCAACATTAGCGTGGGCCATTTGATCTACAAGACATATTGCAAAGACTTTAGACTAAGTTCATGATAATTAAGTTCATCTAAACAAATAATGAACTCCCACTCAGATAGACATCCCTCTAGTCATCTAAGTGATCCATGATCCGAGTCAACTAGCCAGTGTTCGATCATCACATGAGACGGACTAGTTATCATCGGTGAACATCTTCATGTTGATCGTATCTTCTATATGACTTATGTTCGACCTTTCGGTCTTTCGTGTTCCGAGGCCATGTCTGTACATGCTAGGCTCGTCAAGTCAACCTAAGTGTATTGCGTGTGTAAATCTAGCTTGCACCCGTTGTATTCAAACGTTAGGATCTATCACACCCGATCATCACGTGGTGCTTCGAAACAACGAACCTTCACAACGGTGCACAGTTAGGGGGAACACTTTTCTTGAAATTATTATGAGGGATCATCTTATTTACTACCGTCGTTCCAAGTAAACAAGATGAAAAACATGATAAACATCACATGCAATCAAATAGTGACATGATATGGCCAATACCATATTGCTCCTTTGATCTCCATCTTGAGCGCCATGATCATCTTCGTCACCGCATGACACCATGATCTCCATCATCATGATCTCCATCATTGTGTCTTCATGAAGTTGTCATGCCATCGACTACTTCTACTTCTATGGCTAACGTGTTTAGCAATAAAGTAAAGTAATTTACATGGTGTTCTTCAATGACACGCAGGTCATACAAAAATAAAGACAACTCCTATGGCTCACGCGGTTGTCATACTCATTGACATGCAAGTCGTGATTCCTATTACAAGAACATGATCATCTCATACATCACATATATCATTCATCACATCCTTTGGCCATATCACATCACGAAAACACTTGCTGCAAAAACAAGTTAGACGTCCTCTAATTGTTGTTGCAAGTTTTACGTGGCTTCTATAGGTGATCTAGCAAGAACGTTTTCTTACCTACGTTAAAGCCACAATGTGATTTGCCAACTTCTATTTACCCTTCATAAGGACCCTTTTCATCGAATCCGCTCCAACTAAAGTGGGAGAGACAGACACCCACTAGCCACCTTATGCAACTAGTGCATGTCAGTCGGTGGAACCTGTCTCACGTAAGCGTACATGTAAGGTCAGTCCGGGCCGCTTCATCCCACAATACCGCTAAAGCAAAATAAGACTAGTAGTGGCAAGAAAGTTGTCAACATCTACGCCCACAACAAATTGTGTTCTACTCGTGCAAAGAGAACTACGCAAAAACCTAGCTCATGATGCCACTATTGGGGAACGTTGCATAAAATAAAAAAATTCCTACGTTCACCAAGATCAATCTAGGAGTTCATCTAGCAACGAGAGAGAGGAGTGCATCTACATACCCTTGTAGATCGCGAGCGGAAGCGTTCAAGAGAACGGGATTGAGGGAGTCGTACTCGTCGTGATCCAAATCACCGGAGATCCTAGCACCGAACGGAAGGCACCTCCGCGTTCAACACACATACGGTCAGCATGACGTCTCCTCCTTCTTGATCCAGCAAGGGGGAAGGAGAGGTTGATGAAGATCCAGCAGCACGACGGCCTGGTGGTGGATGCAGCAGGGATCCGGCAGGGCTTCGCCAAGCGTCTGCGGGAGGGAGAGGTGTAGCAAGGGGGAAGGGAGGCGCCAAGTGCAAGGGTGCGGCTGCCCTCCCTCCCCCTCTTTATATAGGGTCCCCAGAGGGGGTGCCGGCCCTGGAGATGGGATCTCCAGGGGGGCGCCAGCCAGGGGGGAGGCTTGCCCCCCAAGGCAAGTGGAGTCGCCCCCCACCCTAGGGTTACCAACCCTAGGCGCGGGTTGGCCCAAGGGGGGGCGGGGGCGCACCAGCCCACCAGGGGCTGGTCCCCTCCCCACTTCAGCCCACGGGGCCCTCCGGGATAGGTGGCCCTACCCGGTGGACCCCCGGGACCCTTCCGGTGGTCCCGGTACAATACCGGTGACCCCCGAAACTTTCCCGATGGCCGAAACTGCACTTCCTATATATAATTCTTCACCTCCGGACCATTCCGGAACTCCTCGTGATGTCCAAGATCTCATCCGGGACTCCGAACAACTTTCGGGTTACTGCATATTCA
This sequence comes from Aegilops speltoides, assembly GCA_021437245.1. NCBI lineage: Eukaryota > Viridiplantae > Streptophyta > Magnoliopsida > Poales > Poaceae > Aegilops > Aegilops speltoides. The sequence continues at coordinate 54,995 of JAHHZJ010001410.1, read as the reverse complement.
TATCTCTACAACCCTAGCGTCATCGAACCTTAAGTGTGTAGACCCTACGGGTTCGGGAGACATGCAGACATGACCGAGACGCCTCTCCGGCCAATAACCAACAGAGGGATCTGGATACCCATGTTAGCTCCACATGCTCCTCGATGATCTCATCGGATGAACCACGATGTCGAGGATTCAATCAATCCCGTATACAATTCCCTTTGTCAACTCGTACGTTACTTGCCCGAGATTCAATCGTCGGTATCCCAGTACCTCGTTCAGTCTCGTCACCGGCAAGTCACTTTACTCGTACCGTAATGCATGATCCCGTGACCAGACACTTGGTCACATTGAGCTCATTATGATGATGCATTACCGAGTGGGCCCAGAGATACCTCTCCGTCATACGGAGTGACAAATCCCAGTCTCGATTCGTGCCAACCCAACAGACACTTTTGGAGATACCCGTAGTGCACCTTTATAGCCACCCAGTTACATTGTGACGTTTGGCACACCCAAAGCACTCCTACGGTATCCGGGAGTTGCAAAATCTCATGGTCTAAGGAAATTATACTTGACATTTGGAAAAGCTCTAGCGAAACGAACTACACGATCTTTGTGCTATGCTTAGGATTGGGTCTTGTCCATCACATCATTCTCCTAATGATGTGATCCCGTTATCAATGACATCCAATGTCCATAGTCAGGAAAGCATGACTATCTGTTGATCGTTGAGCTAGTCAACTAGAGGCTTACTAGGGACTTGTTGTGGTCTATGTATTCACACACATATTATGATTTTCGGATAATACGATTATAGCATGAACAATAGACAATTATCATGAATAAAGAAATATAATAATAACCATTTTATTATTGCCTCTTGGGCATATTTCCAACATCGAATACCACATCGAGTGTGATTTTTCCTGCGCATCGCGCCTCCCGACTGGGAATGATTCCTCGGCAGGTCATGCTACTTTGCTCAATGCGGCTCCTGTTTATTTCCATTTTGTTGAGACTTTCCTCGTAAATGAGGTTTAGTCCGCTGCCGCCATCCATGAGCACTTTGGTAAGCCAAAAGCCGTCCACGATCGGATTGAGGACCAATGCGGCTGGTGCCTAGACTGTCCTGAATTTTGGTTCGTCACTAGCATTGAAAGTTATGGCCGTGTCATTCCAGGGGTTTATTGTTGCGACTTGGCAGACTTCCGCGAGGCCGTGGAGTGCCCTTTTGCGCCTATTTTTTGAGGCGAAAGTCTCGAAGACCGTCACTACTCTAAGGTCGTCGTCTTCCGTGGGGTGTTGCTCTGCGGTATTTTTGGTGAGGAGATCCTCGCGGCTCTTGGACACTTACCAGAGTATCCAACATGCTCTAAGGTTGTGGGTTGGTACAGTATCCAGTGTTGTGTGTATTTTGCATGGCCTATCGAGCCATCCCTCCAGAATGGTTCTGCACCCCGTAATGGGCTTCAATTTCTTTACTATTGGATCGGGTGACCGAAGAGGGTGCATCCTTTTGTCCCGGACGAGGGTTGAGTGGGAACCGGCGGCTTCCAAGAAGCTGCCTGAGTTTTCCAGGCGCTTTCCATTGCGCAGTACTTCTGTACTATGGTTGCCAAGTCAGCAAAGTGTAATACGTGATGGCGGTTGATGGCATTGAGGATTCCCTCGTCCGTGCAATTTTTGTAGACTAATGAGATCGCGTCTTTATCGCGGTAGTCTTTGATCTTGTCTTTGACAAGGAGGAATCTGGCCCAAAAGTGATGGACCGTTTCTTGAGACTGTTGTCTGATGTACATAAGATCATGTGTATTTGGGTGGGTGGGTGGATTTAAGTCCAAAACCTGACCCAATTTGGGATCCAGAGTTTGAGAAACTTCCGAGCTTAACAGTTCGGGCTCCGGGATGTCAACCAATTTTTTAGGTCCACAGTCCGACTCTAGGTTTGGAGTGCGGGGCACGTCTTCCTGCAGACGGGTATCCGGTTCTGTGATCTCAGAGATCTGAACATAGTTCATCCTCAATATAGAGGAAGAGTTGTTGTATTGCTCCTACACTACCGCTATCTGATGGGTGATCGGCGAAGATTCAATTTCTCTCTGATCGGGTTTAAGCCCAATCCAATCGTAGTCTGTAGCGACCCCCAAGGCGGCGATGCGATCGAGGAGTTCATTTAAAGACGACAACTCCGTCGGATCCATCTGTTTGGAGTATTCGGAGTTGACGCGGAGGCAATTTTTGATGACCCGACAAGTCATCGTCGGGCCAACGACCGAACGGGCGGTCATGGTGAAGCCGCCCAGCCTGTGGGTTTGGCCTGAGGCCAGGGCTCCTCCGGAGGTGATATTGTCCTTGATAACAAGGCGAGCCATCAATCCTATCTTTGATGTCACAATGGAACTCTCAATGAAAGCACCAATGTCGGTGTCAAAACCGTCGGATCTCGGGTAGGGGGTCCCGAGCTGTGCGTCTAAGGCTGATGGTAACAGGAGGCGGGGGACATGATGTTTACCCAGGTTCGGGCCCTCTCTATGGAGGTAATTGTTGGGAATCGTTGCAGAAATTAAAAAAAATTCTACGCATCATCAAGATCAATCTATGGAGAGACTAGCAACGAGAGAGAGGGGAGTGTATCTTCATACCCTTGAAGATCGCGATGCGGAAGCGTTACAAGAACACGGTTGGAGGAGTCGTACATGCAGCGATTCAGATCACGGTCGATTCCGATCTAAGCGCCAAACAATGGCGCCTCTGCGTTCAACACACGTGCAGCCCGGTGACGTCTCCCGCGCCTTGATCCAGCAAGGAGGAGGGAGAGGTTGGGGAAGACAACTCCAGCAGCAGCACGACGGCGTGGTGGTGGTGGAGCAGCGTGGTTTCCAGGAGGGCTTCGCCAAGAACTACGAAGAACGAGGATGTGGAGAGGTAGGGCTGCGCCGAGAGAGAGAGAGAGAGAGAGAGAGAGAGAGAGAGAGAGAGAGAGAGAGAGAGAGAGAGAGAGAGAGAGAGAGAGAGAGAGAGAGAGAGAGAGAGAGAGAGAGAGACTCGTGTCTTTGGCAGCCCCAAAACCCCCACTATATATAGGAGGAGGGGAGGTGGATGCGCCCCATCTAGGGTTCCCACCCTAGGGGGTGCGGCAGCCCTAGATGGGATTGGATGGGGAGGCCAAGAGGGGGAGAGAGGGGGGCGCGCCCTAGGGTGGGCCTTTAGGCCCATCTGCGCCTAGGGTTTCCCCCTCTCCTCCTAGCTGCGCCTTGGACCTTGGTGGGAGGCGCACCAGCCCACTCAGGGGCTGGTTCCTTCCCACTCTTGGCCCATGCAAGCCTCTGGGGCTGGTGGCCCCTCCCGATGGACCGCCGGAACCCTTCCGGTGGTCCTGGTACATTACCGGGGACACCCAAAATACTTCCGGTGGCCAAACCCTCACTTCCTATATATTATTATTTACCTCCGGACCATTCTGCAACTCCTCGTGATGTCCGGGATCTCATCCGGAACTCCAAACAACGTTCGGTAACCACATACAAACTTTCCCTATAACCCTAGCATCATCGAACCTTAAGTGTGTAGACCCTACGGGTTCGGGAGGCATGTAGACATGACCGAGACATCTCTCCGGTCAATAACCAACAGCGGGATCTGGATACCCATGTTGGCTCCCACATGTTCCACGATGATCTTGTCGTATGAACCACAATGTTGGGGATTCAAGTAATCCCATATACAATTCCCTTTGTCAATCGATACGTTACTTGCCCGAGATTCAATCGTCGGTATCCCAATACCTCATTCAATCTTGTTACCGGCAAGTCACTTTACTCGTTCCATAATGCATGATCTCGTGACGAACTACTTAATCACATTGAGCTCATTATGATGATGCATTACCGAGTGGGCCCAGAGATACCTCTCCGTCATATGGAGTGACAAATCCCAGTCTCGATTCGCGCCAACCCAACAGACACTTTCGGAGATACCTGTAGTGTACCTTTATAGCCACCCAGTTATGTTGTGACGTTTGGTACACCCAAAGCATTCCTACGGTATCCGGGAGTTGCAGAATCTCATGGTCTAAGGAAATTATACTTGACATTAGAAAAGCTTTTAGCAAACGAACTACACGATCTTGTGCTACGCTACATCTTGAGCTTGCGTTGGTTTTCCTTGAAGAGGAAAGGATGATGCAGCAATAGTAGCATAAGTATTTCCCTTAGTTTTTGAGAACCAATGTATCAATCCAGTAGGAGGCTCCTCAAAAGTCCCACGCACCTACACAAACAAGCAAAGAACTCGCAACCAACGCAATAAAGGGGTTGTCAATCCCTTCACGGCCACTTGCGAAAGTGAGATCTGATAGAGATAGTATGATAAGATAAATATATTTTTGGTCTTTTATGATATAGATTGGAAAAGTAAAGATGCAAATAAAAGTAGATTGAAAGCTTATCTGATAAAAGATAGACCCGGGGGCCATAGGTTTCACTAGTGGCTTCTCTCAAGATAGCATAAGTATTACGGTGGGTGAACAAATTATTGTCGAGCAATTGAAAGAAAAGCGAATAATTATGAGATTATCTAGGCATGATCATGTATATAGGCATCACGTCCGTGACAAGTAGACCGACTCCTGCCTGCATCTACTACTATTACTCCACACATCGATCGCTATCCAAAGATGCATCTAGAGTATTAAGTTCATAAAGAACAGAGTAACGCATTAAGAAAGATGACATGATGTAGAGGATAAACTCATGCAATATGATATAAACCCCATCTTTTTATCCTCGATGGCAACAATACAATACGTGCCTTGTTGCCCTAACATCATTGGGAAAGGACACCGCAAGATTGAACCCAAAGCTAAGCACTTCTCCCATTGCAAGAAAGATCAATCTAGTAGGCCAAACCAAACTGATAATTCGAAGGGACTTGCAAACATAACTTAATCACACATAAAAGAATTCAGAGGAGATTCAAATATTTCTCATAGATAAACTTGATCATAAACCCACAATTCATCGGATCTCGACAAACACACCGCAAAAAGAATTACATCGAATAGATATCCAAGAAGATCGAGGAGAACATGGTATTGAGATCCAAAAAGAGAGAAGAAGCCATCTAGCAAATAACTATGGACCCGAAGGTCTATGGTAAACTACTCACAACTCATCGGAGGGCTATGGTGTTGATGTAGAAGCCCTCCATGGTCGATTCCCCCTCCGACGGAGTGCCGGCGAAGGCTCCAAGATGGGATCTCGCGGATACAGAAGGTTACGGTGGTCGAAATAGTTTTTCGTCGTCGCCTTTGATGTTTTCGTGGTACGTGGGTATATATAGGAGGAAGAAGTAGGTCGGTGGACGCCCGAGGGGGCCACGAAATAGGGGGGCGCGCCCAGTAGGGGTGGGCGTGCCCTCCACCCTCATGGCCGCCTCGACTGCTTCTTGACTTGCACTCCAAGTCCTCTGGATCACGTTTGTTGCAAAAATCATGCTCCCGAAGGTTTCATTTCGTTTGGACTCCGTTTGATATTCCTTTTCTTTGAAACACTGAAATAGGCAAAAAAACAGCAATACGGGTTGGGCCTCCGGTTAGTAGGTTAGTCCCAAAAATGATATAAATGTGTAAAGTAAAGCCCATAAACATCCAAAACGGGTAATATAATAGCATGGAACAATCAAAAATTATAGATACGTTGGAGATGTATCGAGCATCCCCAAGCTTAATTCCTGCTCGTCCTCGAGTAGGTAAATGATAAAAACAGATTTTTTGATGTTGAATGCTACCTAGCATAATTCTCAATGTAATTTTCTTTATTGTGGCATGAATGTTCAGATCCAAATGATTCAAAATTAAAGTTCATATTGACATAAGAAATAATAATACTTCAAGCATACTTAATCAAAGCAATCATGTCTTCTCAAAATAACATGGCTAAAGAAAGTTGTCCCTACAAAATCATATAGTCTGGCTGTTGCTCTATCTTCATCACACAAAGTATTTAATCATGCACAACCCCGATGACAAGCCAATCAATTGTTTCATACTTTAGTAATCTCAAACTTTTTCAACTTTCATGCAATACATGAGCGTGAGCCATGGACATAGCACTATATGTGGAATAGAATGGTGGTTGTGGAGAAGACAAAAAGGGAGAAGGTAGTCTCACATCAACTAGGCGTATCAACGGGCTATGGAGATGCCCATTAATAGATATCAATGTGAGTGAGTAGGGATTGCCATGCAAAAGATGCACTAGAGCTATAAATGTATGAAAGCTCAACAAAAGAAACTAAGTGGGTGTGCATCCAACTCGCTTGCTCACGAAGACCTAGGGCATTTTGAGGAATCCCATCATTGGAATATACAAGCCAAGTTCTATAATGAAAAATTCCCACTAGTATATGAAAGTGACAACATAGGAGACTCTCTATCATGAAGATCATGGTGCTACTTGGAAACACAAGTGTGGTAAAGAGGATAGTAGCATTGTCCCTTCTCTCTTTTTCTCTCATTTCTCTTTTTTTTCTTTTTTTTCTTTTTTGGGCCTTTCTTTTTCTTTTTCTTCTTTTTTTTTCATAAAGTCCAAGTCTCATCCCGACTTGTGGGGGAATCATAGTCTCCATCACCCTTTCCTTACTGGGACAATGCTCTAGTAATGAAGATCATCACACTTTTATTTACTTACAACTCAAGATTACAACTCAACAAGATATGACTCTATATGAATGCCTCCAGCGGTGTACCGGGATATACAATGAATCAAGAGCGACATGTATGAAAATTATGAAGGTGGCCTTGCCACAAATACGATGTCAACTACATGATCATGCAAAGAGCAATATGACAATAATGATGTGTGTCATAATAAATGGAACGGTGAAAAGTTGCATGGCAATATATCTCGGAATGGCTATGGAAATGCCATAATAGGTAGGTATGGTGGCTGTTTTGAGGAAGGTATATGGTTGGTATATGATACCGGCCAAAGTTGCGCGGTACAAGAGAGGCTAGCATGGTGGAAGGGTGAGAGTGCGTATAATCCATGGACTCAACATTAGTCAAAAGAACTCATATACTTATTGCAAAAATCTACAAGTCATCAAAAACAAAGTACTATGCGCATGATCCTAGGGGATAGATTGGTAGGAAAAGACCATCGCTCGTCCCCGACCGCCACTCATAAGGAAGACAATCAATAAATAAAATTGTGCTCCAACTTCATCACAAAGCAGTTCACCATACGTGCATGCTATGGGAATCACAAACTTCAACACAAGCATTATTTAAATTCATAATCACCCAACTAGCATGACTTTAATATTACCACTTCCATGTCTCAAAACAATTATCAAGTATCAAATTGATCATAGCATCCAATTCACTTTCTACGATAGTTTTTATTATACCTAACTTGGATGCCTACCATTCTAGGACCAATTTTATAACCATAGCAAATACCATGCTATTCTAAGAGACTCCCAAAATAATATAAGTGGAGCATGAGAGACTAACAATTCCTTCAAAATTAATCCACCGCCGTGCTCTAAAAGATATAAGTGAAGCACTAGAGCAAAAACTATCTAACTCAAAAGATATAAGTGAAGCACATAGAGTATTCTAATAAATTCCAATCAAGTGGGCTTCTCCCAAAAGGTGTGTACAGCAAGGATGATTGTGGAGAACTAAAAATCAAAGACTAATATCATACAAGACGCTCCAAGCAAAACACATATCATGTGGCGAATAAAGATATAGCTCCAAGTAAAGTTACCGATAGACGAAGACGAAAGAGGGGATGCCTTCCGGGGCATCCTCAAGCTTAGGCTTTTGGTTATCCTTGAATATCTTGGGGTGCCATGGGCATCCCCAAGATTAGGCTCTTGTGAAAGTGCAACTAATCCCCGGGTGGTTTTGGTAATTAATAACAACATATATATCATTGAACTAATAACTTCTTGAGTATCATTTCAGAAAGTTCGAGTGATATGGGTATGGCAATGATTGAAGAAGTGGACCCTCAAAATGCTAAGGAAAGCATTGGCAAAAGCTCAAGACTCCATTTTTGGTTTAGTGATCCAAGATCACATTGAGTCTATAGGAAAACCAATACTATTAAAAGGGATGAGGTTATGATAATGATCTGGTTGCTCAAAGTGCTTAGTGATCTATCTCCCAAACCATCAGCAATCTTTCATTACAACATACACTCATAAGTAATCTCGGTCCCACCGATTCCATAAACTCAGTCACACCGAGATGAACCACCTCACCATATACCCAAACCCTAGAAATTTGGATTTTCCGATTCCAAACTCGGTCTCACGAAACTAGTGTTGCCAAGCTTCAGAACATTCATCATCATATCGGTGTCACCGAGATGATAAAGTCGATCCCACCGAGATTGGCAAACCCTAGTCTTTGGAAGAATCGGACTCACCGAGATTGTATTTTCGGTCCCACGAAAATCCCAACGTTCACAAGATTTGAACTTTCGGTCTCACCGAGTTGTCAACTTCGGTCCGACCGAGATTGGTCAAATGTGTGTAACGGTTGGATTTTGTGTGGAGGCTATAAATACCCTCCACCTCCTCTTCATTCGTGGAGAGAGCCATCGAAAGAACTACCACTCCTACCTTACATTTACGAGAAGAAAACTACCTACCCTTGTGTTGAGATCAAGTTGCTCCACTCCCACCATATGAAACTTGATTTCTAGCCTTCCCAAGTTGCTTTCCACTCAATCCTTTATTCCACCACAGCCAAATCAGTGAGGAGAGTTGAGTGTTGGGGATATTATCATTTGAAGCACAAGAGCAAGGAGTTCATCATCACCAACACCATCTATTACCTTTTGGAGGTGGTGCCTCCTAGATTGGTTAGGTGTCGCTTGGGAGCCTCCGTCAAGATGTGGAGTTGAACCAAGAAGTTTGTAAGGGCAAGGAGATCGCCTACTTCGTGAAGATCTACCCAGAGTAAGGCTAGTCCTCCGTGGGCGTATGCCATGATGGCATAGACAAGGTTGCTTCTTCGTGGACCCTTCGTGGGTGGAGCCCTCCGTGGACTCTCGCAGCCGTTACCCTCCGTGGGTTGAAGTCTCCATCAACGTGGATTGACGATAGCACCACCTATCGGAACCACGAGAAAAAATCTCCGTGTCTCCCAATTGCGTTTGCTCTTCTCCACCTCTCTTTACTACATGTGCAATTTACTTTCCGCTGCAAATACTCTAGAATTGCATGTGTAGGGTGATACTTGACTTGATCATCATTGTGAACTTGCTAAAAACTTGTCCTAATCAAAAGGCTAAACTTTTATATTGTCAAGTAGTCTAATCACCCCCCCTCTAGACATACTTCCAATCCTACAAGTGGTATCAGAGCTTTGGTCTCCATTGGATTGGTTTCCATTGCATTGGACTCCATAAGCTTGGTTTCACAACCTAGGAGAGTATGGCGTCTAGTGAGGGTAATTTTCGTAGAGGTCCTTACTTTGATGGTTCAAATTTTGCTAGTTGGAAGCATAAAATGAAAATGCATATTCTTGGACATAACCCCGCCGCATGGGGCATTATTTGTGTTGGCTTGCAAGGTGAGTTCTTGAGGAAGGAAAAGTTCGGATCGTGAAGCTACAATGGATGAATTGCGGATGTTGCAAAACAATGCTCAAGCTTGTGACATTCTCTTCAATGCTTTGTGTCCCAAGAGTTCAACAAAATCAGCCGTCTTGAGAATGCTAAAGAGATTTGGGATACTTTGGTGAAATGCACGAAGGTACCGAGTCCGTGAAGGAATCAAAGCTAGATGTTCTTCAAGGTCAACTTGACAAGTTCAAGATGAAGGAAGGTGAAGGAGTCGCTGAAATGTATTCTAGGCTTGCTCTCATCACAAATGAGATTGCCGTCTTAGGAAGCGAAGAAATGACCGACCGATTCATCATCAAGAAGATTCTCAGAGCTTTGGATGGAAAGTATGACACCGTGTGCACTTTGATCCAAATGATGCCAAACTACAAGAATCTCAAGCCTACCAAGTCATTGGAAGAATTGTTGCTCATGAGATGACACTTAAAGATAAGGAAGAGCTTCACAACAAGTCAAGTGGTGCTTACAAAGCTACATGTGATGCTCCCACAACCTCAAGTGACAAGCTAGTTTCCAATGAAGAGATAAGCCTAATGGTGAAGAACTTCAACAAATTCTACAAGAGTAGAAGCAAGGAAAGAAGCTCAAAGTCTAGATCATATGATGAAAAGAGGTCTTCTAGTCGTGATCGAAACTGCTACAATTGTGGAAGACCGGACACTACTCAAATGAGTGCTCGGCTCCCCACAAGAGAAGAGAAGAATCTCCAAGAAGAAGAAGCTCAAGAGAAGAGTCGCCTCGGAAGAGAGAAGGAGTAGAGATGATCGTTATGAGCGAAGATCCTCTCGGAGAAGAAAGGATTCGGAAAGGAAAGACAAGTCATCAAGGAGCTACACAAGAAGAAAACATCAAGCTCATGTAGGTGAATGGGTCTCGGCTCCGACTCGACAATCACTCCAAAAGAAGCTATCACTCCAACTCGAATATAGTCAAGATGAAGGTGTTGCGGTCTTGCTCTCGTATCCTCCAACTCCAACTCCTATGACTTATTTGATTCACCAAATGAGGGAATTGGAAGATGCTTCATGGCTAAAGGCCCCAAGGTATCACACCCTGAATTTATTGACTTTGATAGTGATGAGGATGACTTGCTTGGTGAAGATGAGCTTTTACATGAGAAATCTAGTGAGCCTAGTAATGATGAACATGCTAGTAGTCTTTATAGTCGAGAAGAGTCGAATGACAATGCTATGAAGGAGATTGAGCGTCTAACTAAAGAACTAAACACTCTTAAGTTAGCTCATGAAACAACTCAAGAAGATCATAGAGAGCTCCTAAGATCTCATGAGAAGCTACGCTTCGAGAAGCTCAATCTAGAGCAAGAACATGAGTTTCTAAAAGCTATCAATGACGATCTTCGAAAGAAGAGTTCTTCATATCTTGCCAAACGACTTCTCTTGTCTAATTTCTTGCCACCTATTAAAACTAAGCATGACAAGCATAAAAAAACTCTTCATCTAGTAGTAACAATAACCATGCTAAATCCAATATTGTTGCTTCTAGTAATTCTCTTGATTCCACTAACAATGTTTCAAGCCAAGTTACACTTGAGCAAGAAAATAGTTTATTGAAAGGGATTATAGAGAAAGGTGTCTACAAGAGCCTTGCGGAAGCAAGAACTTTGAGGAAATTGTTACAAGCAAGGAAGGCACCGGAAAAATCAAGGAATTGGTTTTGAGCGAAAGTTCAACGCCGAGGGTGTTGAATGGGAAGAAGGTCAATATCCCACTCCAAAGTTTGTTTCTCAAAAGGAGAAGTATGATCCTACTTCTTCCAATATGGAACAAGCTCAAGATGACCTTCCACCACAAGACCACAAGCTAAAAGGCAAGGACAAGCTTCAAGAGGAGATTGATGCATTTATTGAAGCACCTAAGGCCATGGTCAAGTGGGTTCCCAAGGAATCGTCAAGTTCTACTTCGTCAAGTTCAACTACTACCCCAAGGATTCCCATCAAGATGATGTGGATCCCGAAGAAGAAGAACTAGAGAGTTCTTGAGGGTGACTCCGCCAACATATTTCACTCACATTCATTTTGGCAAGAACTTGTGCAATCAACTTCCACATCTTGCACTAGTTCATGGAGTCACAAACCCTCTTGTTGGTAAGTCAAGGGACAAGGTAATCATTGCATTCGTGGACATCATCTATTGTGTACTTCAATCTATGTCCATGGATATCCTTGTTTGTTCTTTGTGGGACTAACCCATGTAGGTATTGAAAGTGCCCAATCCAAAGGATTGCTCCCAACTCTTGATGATCTTCATCAACATTGAGCATCCACATCTTCAACATCTACATGAAGTCTTCTCGACAACCCAAGGTTAGTTTGACCCTTTAAAAGGGTTCTCACATCAAGGGGAGCTTTGCTCTAAAGAATTGAGCTAAAGCATCTTCAAATGATGTGAACACATTAATGCTTTATGTAAAAGTGGTAACCCCACTTGTGCTTAAACGATGAGTATGACCTATGATCAAATGTTCTCATTTGACTCCTAAGTCAATATACTCATATATAGATGACCTAGTCATCGACAAATTGTGTGATAGTAGCTAGTGTTTTGTTTGTGCATGTTTGACACATCTTTCATTTGCTATCTTATTGTGTGAGCATGTTGGATGCATGATTTTATCCATTCGAGGACATCCATTTGTTGCTTTGGTCTTTTTTGATTTTTTTTCTTTTTGACCAAATGGATGGACAAGAATGCCTAAGTTCCTCCCCTAGCTATCTATGCTTTCTTGTCTCAAACTCTATTCATGCTTATATCACAAACTTTGATCAAGTCTTTTTCGGACCCACCGAGTGAGGAGCACTCGGAGCCACCGATCCGTCAAAAGCTTAACTTCCAAAACCTTCTAAGTATTTTCGGTCAGACCAACCCACTCAAAATCGGACAGACCGAAAGCACTTGGATTGATCTAGGTTTTCACCTCGGTGAAACCGAGTTGCAATTTTCGGCGTGACGAAGTGTGTAATCGTGCGATTAACCATCTCGGTGCCACCGAGATTTACAATTCGGTCCCACCGACTAAAGGGTATATATACGAGGCAGCGCGTTGATTCTTTCTTCAAACGCCTCGCCCCAAACCCTTTCTTTGCCGTCATTGTGGTCTCCGGATCGTCTCCATCGTCGCTTTGGCGCCTTCGCCATGGTCTCCGTCGCCGTCAGCGGTCACTCTCTCCGCGCCGTTGCGCCAGAGAAAACTCCACCAAGTTAGGGTGAGTTTGATCCTCTCGTCTTCAACCTCCGATTCTATGCACGATTGGTTTGCCTAGCTTCTTGCCACGTTTGAGATCTTCCTATCCAGCAGATTAGTTCTTAGAACGAAATTCGAGTAAAAGTTTTAGGGTTAGGTTTCCGCCGAACACATCTTGGTGTGACTGATTCTACATTCTCGGACTGACCGATTTGGCTTCTGGCCATTGCACTGCACTTTTCGGTCCAACCGAGTTGTGCAAATCGGTACGACCGAAATGAGGATTTAGTGAAACCCTAGTGTTCTCGGCTAGACCGAAACCCATTTCGGTCCAACCGAAAGTGGTGTGAATGGTTCTGTTTAGACACTTCGGATTCACCGAATTTTAGACTCGGTCTGACCGAAATGCATTCTGTGAAAACCTAAAACTGAAATTTGAACTCATTCTTTTGCAAAATCTTCTGCAGTTTGTGATAACTCTTCTATTCTGCCTATACCTTATCTATTCACAGGTTGTCAGCCATGTCAAATGCCAGTGACAGCCAGAACAGGTCTAAATCTCCAATTGCTGAAATTCCAGAGGCAGGCACTAGTCCTGAGGCCAGCAGCTTTTCTGATGATGGTGAGAGGAGCACACCAAGTGGTTTGCCTCCTGCTGCCACCAGGGCCAGGAAGAAGAGAAATTCTGATGAAGAGGATTCTGATTTCATTGCTGAGGAAGAGATCACATCTAAGCCAAAGAGGAAAGTGGTTGCCCAAGAGCATCAAGGGCAACAAACCAAGAAAGGCACCAGCAAAGTGAAGAAATCCACAGTTGCCAAGAAGCTGAGCATGGAAGAAGAAACTTCGAGCAAAGTGAAGAAAACTTCCAAGAGGAAGAGGATTGTGCATGATGAAGCGGTGATGATGATTACGATGAGGAAGCACCCCACCTCCTCGAAGCCTAAGTTGATGGGAGATGCCATCGAGCGGGAGCACCTTCTAAGTCTAAGCCATCAGCTCCAAGAAAGGCAGCTCAAGCCAAGCTTCTTGCCAAGCCCAAGAAAACTGTGAGAAACATTCACCTTCAGAGAAGAAGAAAGACAATGTGCCACCAATGAGTCGGATGATGAGGCACATGTCTTCTGAACTCCGTCGAAACTGCCATCCACAATGATGCTCATCCTCGAGCTGAAAACATGAAGGAAAGAAAGGACAAAGGACTCGGGCTATGGAGACAAGCTGATCCATATGCCGTGAGAAGAAGGACTGCTGTTGATCCAAGGTTCCACACCGAGAGCAACAAGATTTCTATGAGATGTGCTTATGGACAAGAAGCCCATTATTCTTGACACTCGCTATGTTGATTGGGCATATATTGACAATGAAGAGCACAGAGACTACTTTCCACATGTGCATGAGAGCTTCACCGCATGTGGTGTTGCTGATTTCGTTGGTCGAAGTTGTGACTTGGAATGATGAGATGATCATGCAATTCTATGCCATAGCTCATTTCTATCCGGATGGCGAGGATTGTATGGATGATGAAGGCGTAGATTCTCTTCAACAGTTGAAGAGTGGGCAGCACCGCTGAATGCTCCAAAGGTCACGAGAAGATGATGTTGATGTCTATGGAATTCCCAAGAAAACCATGAGTCTATGAAGAACATGTACAATGAGGTACCACTAAGGATGTAGAGATCTGGAAGCTTGGCTCGATGTATCATCTCGAGCAGGTCTCCCTACCACGAACACAATTCGAGGCATACCACGATGCCCAAGTCCGAGATCATCGCATGATAAGAGGCTATTCTATCAACATGCTGCATATACTAGATCGAAGGCACCTTTCAAGGTGATGGACCCGATAGTTGAGACTATCAAGAGGACTGCAGCAGACTGAAGAGGTCATGTGGTTTTGCCCTTTTATCTGAGATGCTTATCAATGCCAAGTTTGGCACGGGCACCTACTTGTTGGATAGACCCCACTTGCCACTTTGCAGCTGAGCATGAGGACAATGAAGTTGTGATGACCGAGGATGATCCCACGTCTGTTGAAGGTCAAGCAAAGTCTGAAGCTGCCAAACAAGCTAAAGTGAGAAGGAAGCAAAGCCGCAGCAGCTAAACCCAAGAGTGTTGGAGAGCAGCTCCTTGAAGCTACAGAGGATTGAACAACGCCTGGCCAGATTGTGCGCCTCGGAGAGTCTTGAGAGGATAGTTGAAGACAAGTTCCATGCTCGGATGTCAAGTGGATCAAGTGCAAGTCATCACAACAAGCTTGAGGCAGATATCGAGGAAGCAAAAGGAGAAGGAAGAGCTCATGAAGGAGATGCAGGATGACCTAGTCCAGATGATTATGAACAGCTGCTCCGGTTCCTACAAGACCCAGATCAGCTGCTATTCGATGGATGTACACTGCTATCGATCACCTCCCACAGCTCCATCGGTTCCAGCTCCAGCTCCGTGTCCACTCCTCCAGCTCCACAGACATCACCAAGCCTTTGCAGATGCAGCTATCTCAACTCCATCAACCTGCATAGAGCCGCCAGCAGAGTCCCTAGTGACGTTTAGCTCTATACCTTCGAACTTTTTGGTAACTTGTTGCCAAAGGGGGAGAAATTGTATAGATCATAGGACTTCGAGAGAGAGAGTGCTCGCTTTTGCTCTTTCGTTTGCGGTTTCTTTGAACTACTTTTGAGATTTTTCGAGACATTCCGTGTGTTTGATACTACGTTTGCTCTACTTTGATGAGTACTTGATCATACTATGCCTTAATGTGTGCTTAATGCTTATCATATGCTATTCATATCTTGTATGATCATTTACTCATGTCTTGGTGATTGGGTGCATGCTATTCATTCTTATCATTTTGTGCGCTCCACCAAGATGTATGTGACATGGAAGAGTGACCCATGATCCTAATCGATTGTGCATTTGCATTCAAACGCAAATCTTAAATAATGCACAAATTTAGGGGGAGCTCTTGCTTATCACATACTTCTCAAAGCGACGATATTATTCATTGATTATATCATTTGTCGAAGCTTTGATCTATATGTTGTCATCAATTACCAAAAAGGGGGAGATTGAAAGTGCAACTAATCCCGGGTGGTTTTGGTAATTAATAACAACATATATATCATTGAACTAATAACTTCTTGAGTATCATTTCGAAAGTTCAATGATATGGGTATGGCAATGATGAAGAAGTGGACCCTCAAAATGCTAAGGAAAGCATTGGCAAAACCTCAAGACTCCATTTTTGGTTTAGTGATCCAAGATCACATTGAGTCTATAGGAAAGCCAATACTATTAAAAGGGGACGAGGTTATGATAATGATCTGGTTGCTCAAAGTGCTTAGTGATCTATCTCCCAAACCATCAGCAATCTTTCATTCCAACATACACTCATAAGTAATCTAGGTCCCACCGATTCCATAAACTCACCACACCGAGATGAACCACCTCACCATATACCCAAACCCTAGAAATTTCGGATTTTCCGATTCCAAACTCGGTCTCACGAAACTAGTGTTGCCAAGCTTCAGAACCTTCATCATCATATCGGTGTCACCGAGATGATAAAGTCGGTCCCACCGAGATTGGCAAACCCTAGTCTTTGGAAGAATCAGACTCACCGAGATTGTATTTTCGGTCCCACCGAAAATCCCAACGTTCACAAGATTTGAACTTTCGGTCCCACCGAGTTGTCAACTTCGATCTGACCGAGATTGGTCAAATGTGTGTAACGGTTGGATTTTGTGTGGAGGCTATAAATACCCCTCCACCTCCTCTTCATTCGTGGAGAGAGCCATCAGAAAGAACTACCACTCCTACCTTACATTTCTGAGAAGAAACCTACCTACCCTTGTGTTGAGATCAAGTTGCTCCACTCCCACCATATGAAACTTGATTTCTAGCCTTCCCAAGTTGCTTTCCACTCAATCCTTTCTTCCACCACAGCCAAATCAGTGAGGAGAGTTGAGTGTTGGGGAGATTATCATTTGAAGCACAAGAGCAAGGAGTTCATCATCACCAACACCATCTATTACCTTTTGGAGGGTGGTGCCTCCTAGATTGGTTAGGTGTCGCTTGGGAGCCTCCGTCAAGATGTGGAGTTGAACCAAGAAGTTTGTAAGGGCAAGGAGATCGCCTACTTCGTGAAGATCTACCCCGAGTAAGGCTAGTCCTCCGTGGGCGTATGCCATGATGGCATAGACAAGGTTGCTTCTTCGTGGACCCTTCGTGGGTGGAGCCCTCCGTGGACTCTCGCAGCCGTTACCCTCCGTGGGTTGAAGTCTCCATCAACGTGGATTGACGATAGCACCACCTATCGGAACCACGAGAAAAAATCTCCGTGTCTCCCAATTGCGTTTGCTCTTCTCCACCTCTCTTTACTACATGTGCAATTTACTTTCCGCTGCAAATACTCTAGAATTGCATGTGTAGGGTGATACTTGACTTGATCATCATTGTGAACTTGCTAAAAACTTGTCCTAATCAAAAGGCTAAACTTTTATATTGTCAAGTAGTCTAATCACCCCCCCTCTAGACATACTTTCGATCCTACATCTTGTCACTCCTTATCCCATAGTCCATCAAATCTTTACCCAAAACTTGAAAATTGGTATGTCTTGACTTGAGCGAAGACCTCCTCGGGAACGGCGCCAGAAATCCTTCTTGCTATGTCTTGAGCTTGCATTGGTTTTCCTTGAGGAGGAAAGGATGATGCAGTAGTAGTGCAAGTATTTCCCTCAGTTTTTGAGAAACGACAATACGGGTTGGGCCTCCGGTTGGTAGGTTAGTCCCAAAAATGATATAAATGTGTAAAGTAAAGCCCATAAACATCCAAAACGGGTAATATAATAGCATGGAACAATCAAAAATTATAGATACGTTGGAGACGTATCATGCTATGCTTAGGATTGGGTCTTGTCCATCACATCATTCTCCTAATGATGTGATCCCGTTATCAATGACATCCAATGCCCATGGTCAGGAAACCATAACCATCTGTTGATCAACGAGCTAGTCAACTAGAGTCTCACTAGGGACATGTTGTGGTCTATGTATTCACACATGTATTACGGTTTCCGTTCAATATAATTATAGCATGAACAATAGACAATTATCATGAACAAGGAAATATAATAATAACCATTTTATTATTGCCTCTAGGGCATATTTCCAACAGTCTCCCACTTGCACTAGAGTCAATAATCTAGTTACATTGTGATGAATCGAACACCCATAGAGTTCTGGTGTTGATCATGTTTTGCTCGTGGAAGAGGTTTAGTCAACGGATCTGTGACATTCAGATCCGTATGCACTTTACAAATATCTATGTCTCCATCTTGAACATTTTCACGAATGGAGTTGAAGTGACACTTGATATGCCTGGTCTTCTTGTGAAACCTGGGCTCCTTGGCAAGGGCAATAGCTCTAGTGTTGTCACAGAAGAGAGTCATCGGGCCCGACGCATTGGGAATAACTCCTAGGTCGGTAATGAACTCCTTCATCCAGATTGCTTCATGTGCTGCCTCCGAGGCTGCCATGTACTCCGCTTCACATGTAGATCCCGCCACGACGCTTTTCTTGCAACTGCAACTGCTTACTGCCCCACCATTCAAAATATACACGCATCCGGTTTGTGACTTGGAGTCATCCAGATCTGTGTCGAAGCTAGCATTGATGTAACCCTTTACGACGAGCTCTTCATCACCTCCATAAATGAGAAACATATCCTTAGTCCTTTTCAGGTAATTTACGATATTCTTGACCGCTGTCCAGTGTTCCATGCCGGGATTACTTTGGTACCTGATACGTCTCCAACGTATATATAATATATGAAGCATTCGTGCTATTTTATCATCTGTTTTGGATGTTTACGGGCTTTATTATACACTTTTATATTATTTTTGGGACTAACCTATTAACCGGAGGCCCAACCCATATTGCTATTTTCTTGCCTATTTCAGTGTTTCGAAAAAAAGGAATATCAAACGGAGTCCAAACGGTATGAAACCTTCGGGAAATTTATTTTTGGAACAGAAGCAATCCTGGGAACTTGGAGTGCAAGCCAGGGAAGCGTCCTCCACCCTCGTGGGCCCCTCGAGGCTACCCCGACCGACTTCTTTTGCCTATATAAGTCCACATACCCTAAAACCTTCGAAGAACAAGATTGATCGGGAGTTCCGCCATCGCAAGCCTCTG
Source organism: Aegilops speltoides (assembly GCA_021437245.1). NCBI lineage: Eukaryota > Viridiplantae > Streptophyta > Magnoliopsida > Poales > Poaceae > Aegilops > Aegilops speltoides. Next base: position 35,973 of record JAHHZJ010001410.1, on the reverse strand, counting down.
TAGCCACCAAAAACCTCTCGGGAGCCCGTTTCGGCACCCTGCCGGAGGCGGGATCGCTCACCAGTGGCCATCTTCATCATCCCGGCGCTCTCCACGACGAGGAGGGAGTAGTTCACCCTCGGGGCTGAGGGTATGTACCAGTAGCTATGTGTTTGATCTCTCTCTCTCTCTCTCTCTCTCTCTCTCTCTCTCTCGTGTTCTCTCTATGGCACGATCTTGATGTATCGCGAGCTTTGCTATTATAGTTGGATCTTATGATGTTTCTCCCCCTCTACTCTCTTGTGATTAATTGAGTTTTCCCTTTGAAGTTATCTTATCGGATTGAGTCTTTAAGGATTTGAGAACACTTGATGTATGTCTTTCCGTGCTTATCTGTGGTGACAATGGGATATCACGTGATCCACTTGATGTATGTTTTGGTGATCAACTTGCGAGTTCCGCCCATGAACCTATGCATAGGGGTTGGCACACCTTTTCCTCTTGACTCTCTGGTAGAAACTTTGGGGCACTCTTTGAAGTACTTTGTGTTGGTTGAATAGATGAATCTGAGATTGTGTGATGCATATCGTATAATCATGCCCGCGGATACTTGAGGTGACAATGGAGTATCTAGGTGACAGTAGGGTTTTGGTTGATTTGTGTCTTAAGGTGTTATTCTAGTATGAACTCTATGATAGATTGAACGGAAAGAATAGCTTCATGTTATTTTACTACGGACTCTTGAATAGATAGAACAGAAAGGATAACTTTGAGGTGGTTTTGTAACCTACCATAATCTCTTTGTTTGTTCTCTGCTATTAGTGGCTTTGGAGTGACTCTTTGTTGCATGTTGAGGGATTGTTATATGATATATCTATGTTATTATTGTTGAGAGAACTTGCACTAGTGAAAGTATGAACCCTATGCCTTGTTTCAACGCATTGCAATACCGTTTACGCTCACTTTTATCATTAGTTACCTTGCTGTTTTTATATTTTCAGATTACAAAAACCTATATCTACCATCCATATTGCACTTGTATCACCATCTCTTCGCCGAACTAGTGCACCTATACAATTTACCATTGTATTGGGTGTGTTGGGGACACAAGAGACTCTTTATTATTTGGTTGCAGGGTTGCTTGAGAGAGCCCATCTTCATCCTACGCCTCCCACGGATTGATAAACCTTAGGTCATCCACTTGAGGGAAATTTGCTACTGTCCTACAAACATCTGCACTTGGAGGCCCAACAACATCTACAAGAATAAGGTTGTGTAGTAGACATCAAGCTCTTTTCTGGCGCCGTTGCCGGGGAGGTGAGTGCTTGAAGGTATATCTTTAGATCTTGCAATCGGATCTTTTTGTTTCTTGTTTTATCACTAGTTTAGTCTATAAAATAAAATTACAAAAAAATGGAATTGAGTTTGTCTCATGTGCTTCATCTTTTTAATATCTTTCGTGAAAATGATGGAAAGGAAAATTGTGCTCAATTGCTAAAGGAAGAATGCATTAGAATGTTTGGCACTAAATATTTGAATGATGAGCATGATTGCAATGTTGTTAGTATGAATTCCTTGAATATCCATGATGCTAATGATATGCAAAGCCACAAGCTTGGGGAAGCTATGTTTGATGAAGATGATATTTTTTATCCCCCAAGTTTTGATGAGAATATTTATTATGATGAAAGCATGCCTCCTACCTATGATGATTATATTGTTGAAAGTGGGTTTGGAAGAGTGTCAACTTTAGGAAGTAGTGATCCCACTATTTTAGAGGATGTTGAATCTTATTATGAAAGTGGATTTGGAAGAGTGTCAACTTTATTTAGTGATGATTCCACTATTTCGAAAGAGGTTCCAATTGATTATGAGAACAAAGTTGCTATCTATGATGATTATTGTGATGAATTGTATGATATTAGGAATAATGATAACCATGAAACTTGTCATCATGATTTTAGTTTTCAATTGGATTATGCCTCACATGATAATTATTTTGTTGAGATTGCTCCCACTACTATTCATGAGAAGAATTTTGCTTATGTGGAGAGTAGTAAATTTTATATGCAAGTAGATCATGAAAATAATGCTTTAGGTGCTGGTTATATTGTTGAATTCATTCATGATGCTACTGAAAATTATTATGAGGGAGGAACATATGCTTGTAGGAATTGCAATAATGTCAAGTTTCCTCTCTATGTGCTTCAAGTTTTGAACTTATGCTTGTTTTGCCTTCCTATGCTAGTTGATTATTTTTCCCATAAGTTGTTTTCTCACAAAATCCCTTTGAACAGGAAGTGGGTTAGGCTTAAATGTGCTAGTCATATGCTTCATGATGCTCCCGTTATGTTTCAATTCTTATCTTTTATGTGACCATCATTGTCATCATCATGCCTAGCTAGAAAGGCACTAAATAAAAGCGCTTGTTGGGAGATAACCCAATATTTACCTTTACTGTTTTTGTGTGTCCACATTATTATGTTACTGTATTAATCATGTTTTATAGCTTTTGTTTCAATAAAGTGCCAAGTAAGACCTTTAGGATAGCTTACGGTGATAGTTGTGTTAATCCTGCTGAAAATCAGAAACTTTTGCACCCAGTAAATTAGTTTTTTTAATTCACATAGACGTTATTCTGATCTGATTATTTTTGATCTGGATTGGTACACAAATTTCTTAGGACTTCCTAATTTGGAAGAATTGTTGGAGTTCCATAAGTATACGTTTGATACAGATTACTACAGACTGTTCTGTTTTTGACAGATTCTGTTTTCTATGTGTTGTTTGCTTATTTTGATCAATCTATGAGTAGTATCGGAGGGTATGAACCATAGAGAAGTTGGAATGCAGTAGATATTACACCAATATGAATTTAGAATGAGTTCATTACAGTACCTAAGTGGTTGCTTTATTTTCTTATACTAACGGAGCTTACGAGTTTTCTGTTGAGTTTTGTGTTGTGGAGTTTTCAAGTTTTGGGTAAAGATTCGATGGACTATGGAATAAGGAGTGGAAAGAGCCTAAGCTTGGGGATGCCCAAGGCACCCCAAGATAATATTCAAGAATAACCAAAAGCTCAAGCTTGGGGATGCCCCGGAAGGCATCCCCTCTTTCGTCTTCGTTCATCGGTAACTTTACTTGGAGCTATACTTTTATTCACCACATGATATATGTTTTGCTTGGCGCGTCATTTTCTCTTGTTAGTATTTGCTTGATGTTATTTAGAATAATGTTTTGCATCTATATTTTCAATAAAAATGTCAAGGATAACCTTTACCATGCTTATTTTGCTAGTATACATGTTGCTGTTTGAAAACAGAAAATTTACCGCTGTTGCAAAAATTCCCTAGAAAAGTCAAAGCATGATATAATGTTGAAACTTTTTGCAAAATGAGCTATGATAAATCTTCTACAGCGTAGTATTTTTTTCATAATTGTTGGAGTTAGGGAAGTATTGATACTCTTGCATTCTTTACAGACTGTACTGTTTTGGCAGATTGCTGTTATGTTTGCATTGTTTACATATGTTTGCTTGTTGATTCTATTTGAGGATAGGAGTATTAAATATGTTGAGGCATTTAGTATGCAATGTTGAATAATAATGTTAGTGATTTGTTACAGTAGAAAATGATAAGGTTTTGCATTGGTTTATACTAACTTATCTCACGAGTTCTTGTTGAGTTTGGTGTGGATGAAGCTTTTGATAAAAAGAGAAACCATGATATGAGAGGAATTAAGGAGACATAAAAGCTCAAGCTTGGGGATGCCCAAGGCACCCCAAGATAATATTTCAAGAAGTCTCAAGCATCTAAGCTTTGGGGATGCCCCGTAGGCATCCCACCTTTCTTCTTCAACAACTATGGGTTAGTATCGGTTGAGCCTAAGTTTTTGGTTCTTCACATGAGTTGTGCTATCCTTGCAATGTCATTTTATTTTGTTTTGCTTGTTGTTTGAATACAATACCAAGATCTGAAATTATTAAATTAGAGAGAGTCTTCACATAGCTACATAATTATTTAGCTACTCATTGATCTTCACTTATATCTTTTTGGAGTAGTTTGTCATTTACTCGTGTGCTTCACTTATATCCTATGAGTAAATGGTTGAATGAATTGAATGTCACAAATCTGAAATATATATGTCTCATTTGCTTATCCCATGGGGAGTAATGACTTCACATCTAAAAAGTAGAGGTTGTAAATTTATTGAAGGTTATCAAGCATTGTATTGGTCATTGGAACAATTCATGAAAGAATATTGAAGAAGGAAGAGAGATTTCACATACAAATATACTATCATAGACATCTTTTATGATTGTGAGCACTCATTAAGTATGACATGCTAAAGAGTTGATGTCGGACAAGGAAGACAACGTAATGGGTTATGTTTTCTCACATCTCAGTTAAATAATATTGTCATGGATCGTTCAAACATGTTGAGCTTGCCTTTCCCCCTCATGCTAGCCAAAATTCCTTGCACCAAGTAGAGATACTACTTGTGCTTCCAAATATCCTTAAACCCAATTTTTCCATGAGAGTCCACCATACCTACCTATGGATTGAGTAAGATCCTTCAAGTAAGTTGTCATCGGTGCAAGCAATAAAAATTGCTCTCTAAATATGTATGATCTATTAGTGTGAAGAAAATAAGCTTTATACGACCTTGTTATGGAAGCAATAAAAGCGACAGACTGCATAATAAAGGTCCATATACAAGTGGCAATATAAAGTGACGTTCTTTTGCATTAAGATTTTGTGCATCCAACCATAAAAGCGCATGACAACCTCTGCTTCCCTCTGCGAAGGGCCTATCTTTTACTTTATGTCTTTTACTTTATGCAAGAGTCAAGGTGATCTTCACCTTTCCCTTTTTCATTTTATCCTTTGGCAAGCACCTCGTGTTGGAAAGATCCTGATATATATATATATATATATATATATATATATATCAATTGGATGTAAGTTAGCATGAACTATTATTGTTGACATCACCCAAAGGTGAATACGTTGGGAGGCAACACTATGAGCCCCTATCTTTCTTAGTGTCCGATTAAAACTCCATAACCATTAGTATTGCGTGAGTGTTAGCAATTCTAGAAGACTATATGATAGTTGAGTATGTGGAGTTTGCTAAATCAAAGCTCTGGCATAGACCCTTCCTAAAGATAAGATGAATTGCAATTGTTTGATGACTGAGAATGAAGTTTGCTAGTTTTCAAGAAAGTTTATGGTCTATGCTTTAACATGTGAATAGCTTGTTACTTGATCGTCAGAAGTTTTATGAGATGAACTACTGTTATGACATATAATCATGTTAGAAAAGGTGATTGAAATTATCATTGATCAAACTTGTGCACCTGCTAGCATTCACACTTCATAAATTCTTTCTTTTATCATTTACCTACTCGAGGACGAGCAGGAATTAAGCTTGGGGATGCTGATACGTCTCCAATGTATCTATAATTTATGAAGCATTCATGCTATTTTATCATCTGTTTTGGATGTTTATGGGCTTTATTATACACTTTTATATTATTTTTGGGACTAACCTATTAACCGGAGCCCATATTGTTGTTTTCTTGCCTATTTCAGTGTTTCGAAGAAAAGGAATATCAAACAGAGTCCAAACGAAATGAAACCTTCGGGAAACTTATTTTTGGAATAGAAGCAATCCTGGGAACTTGGAGTGCAAGCCAGGGAAGCATCGAGGAGGCCACGAGATAGGGGGGCGTGCCCACCGCTCTGGGCGCGCCCTCCACCCTCGTGGGCCCCTCAAGGCTCCCCCAACCGACTTCTTTCGCCTATATAAGTCCACATACCCTAAAACCTTCGAAGAATAAGATAGATCGGGAGTTCCGCTGCCGCAAGCCTCTGTAGCCACCAAAAACCTCTCGGGAGGCCGTTCCAAAGACCTCACGGGAGGGATCCTCACCGGTGGCCATCTTCATCATCCCGGCGCTCTCCATGATGAGGAGGGAGTAGTTCACCCTCGGGGCTGAGGGTATGTACCAGTAGCTATGTGTTTGATCTCTCTCTCTCTCTCGTGTTCTCTCTATGGCAAGACCTTGATGTATCGCGAGCTTTGCATTATAGTTGGGTCTTATGTTGTTTCTCCCCCTCTACTCTCTTGTGATGAATTGAGTTTTCCCTTTGAAGTTATCTTAGTGGATTGAGTCTTTAAGGATTTGAGAACACTTGATGTATGTCTTGCCGTGCTTATCTGTGGTGATAATGGGATATCACGTAATCCACTTGATGTATGTTTTGGTGATCAACTTGCAGGTTCCGCCCATGAACCTATGCATAGGGGTTGGCACACCTTTTCTTGACTCTCCGCTAGAAACTTTGGGGCACTTTGAAGTAGTTTGTGTTGGTTGAATAGATGAATCTCAGATTCTGTGATGCATATCGTATAATCATGCCCACGGATACTTGAGGTGACAATGGAGTATCTAGGTGACATTAGGGTTTTGGTTGATTTGTGTCTTAAGGTGTTATTCTAGTATGAACTCTATGATAGATTGAACGGAAAGAATATCTTCATGTTATTTTACTACGGTCTATTGAATAGATAAAACAGAAAGGATAACTTTGAGGTGGTTTCGTATCCTACCATAATCTCTTCGTTTGTTCTCCGCTATTAGTGGCTTTGGAGTGACTCTTTGTTGCATGTTGAGGGAATGTTATATGATCTATATATGTTATTGTTGTTGAGAGAACTTGCACTAGTGAAAGTATGAACCCTATGCCTTGTTTCAACGCATTGCAATACCGTTTACACTCACTTTTATCATTAGTTACGTTGCTGTTTTTATATTTTCAGATTACAAGAACCTATATCTACCATCCATATTGCACTTGTATCACCATCTCTTCATCGAACTAGTGCACCTATACAATTTACCATTGTATTGGGTGTGTTGGGGACACAAGAGACTCTTTGTTATTTGGTTGCAGGGTTGCTTGAGAGAGACCATCTTCGTCCTACGCCTCCCACGGATTGATAAACCTTAGGTCATCCACTTGAGGGAAATTTGCTACTGTCCTACAAACCTCTGCACTTGGAGGCCCAACAACGTCTACAAGAATAAGGTTGTGTAGTAGACATCAGTACCTCCCTACCAAACTTACAGCAAGGTTTACATCAGGTCTGGTACACAGCATGGCATACATAATAGACCCTATGGCTGAGGCACAGGGGATGACACTCATCTTTTCTCTATCTTCTGCCGTGGTCGGGCTTTGGCCGAGCTCAATTTCACACCTTGCAATACAGGCAAGAACCCCTACTTGGACTGATCCATATTGAACTTCTTCAATATATTATCAAGGTATGTGCTTTGTGAAAGACCTATGAGGCGTATCGATCTATCTCTATAGATCTTGATGCCTAATATGTAAGCAGCTTCTCCAAGGTCCTTCATTTAAAAACACTTATTCAAGTAGGCCTTTATGCTTTCCAAAAGTTCTATATCATTTCCCATCAATAGTATGTCATCCACATATAATATAAGAAATGCTACGGATCTCCCACTCACTTTCTTGTAGACGTAGGCTTCTCCATAAGTCTGCAAAAACCCAAACGCTTTGATCATTTCATCAAAGCAAATGTTCCAACTCCGAGATGCTTGCACCAGCCCATTGATGGAGCGCTGGAGCTTGCATACCTTGTTAGCATTCTTAGGATCGATAAAACCTTCTGGCTGCATCATATACAATTCTTCCTTAAGGAAACCGTTAAGGAATGCCGTTTTGATGTCCATTTGCCATATTTCATAATCACAGAATGTGGCAATTGCTAACATGATTCGGACGGACTTCAACTTCGCTATGGGTGAGAAGGTCTCATCATAGTCAACCCCTTGAACTTGTCGATAACCCTTAGTGACAAGCCGAGCTTTATAGATGGTCACATTACCATCCGTGTCAGTCTTCTTCTTAAAGATCCATTTATTTTCTATGGCTTGCCGGACATCGGGCAAGTTTGTCAAAGTCCATACTTTGTTTTCATACATGGATCCTATCTCGGATTTCATGGCTTCAAGCCATTTGTTGGAATCTGGGCCCGCCATCGCTTCTTCATAGTTCGAAGGTTCACTGTTGTCTAACAACATGATTTCCAGGACAGGGTTGCCATACCATTCTGGTGTGGAACATGTCCTTGTGGACCTACGAAGTTCTGTAGCAACTTGATCCGAAGTACCTTGATCATCATCATTAACTTCCTCTCTAGTCGGTGTAGGCACCACAGAAACATCTTCTACTTTCCTCCCACTTACTTCTTTCGAGAGAAACTCTTTCTCCAGAAAGGATCCGTTCTTGGCAACAAAGATTTTGCCTTCGGATCTGAGGTAGAAGGTATAACCAATGGTTTCCTTAGGGTATCCTATGAAGACGCATTTTTCCGACTTGGGTTAGAGCTTTTCAGGTTGAAGTTTCTTGACATAAGCATCGCATCCCCAAACTTTTAGAAACGACGGCTTAGGTTTCTTCCCAAACCATAATCCATACGGTGTCGTCTCAACGGATTTAGATGGTGCCCTATTTAAAGTGAATGTGGCTGTCTCTAAAGCGTACGTATACCCAAAATTATAGCGGCAAATTGGTAAGAGACGTCATAGATCGCACCATATCCAATAGAGTGGGATTATGACATTCGGACACACCATTACGCTGAGGTGTTCCAGGCGGCATGAGTTGTGAAACAATTCCACATTTCCTTAAGTGCGTACCAAATTCGTGATTCAAATATTCTCCCCCACGATCTGATCGTAAGAACTTTATTTTCCTGTCACGTTGATTCTCCACCTCACTCTGAAATTCCTTGAACTTTTCAAAGGTCTCATACTTGTGTTTCATTAAGTAGACATACCCATATCTACTTAAGTCATCAGTGAGGGTGAGAACATAACGATAGCCACCGCGAGCCTCAACGCTCATTGGACCGCACACATCAGTATGTATGATTTCTAACAAGTTGGTTGCTCGCTCCATTGTTCCGGAGAACAGAGTCTTGGTCATCTTGCCCATGAGGCATGGTTCGCATGTGTCAAATTATTCGTACTCAAGAGACTCCAAAAGTCCATCTGCATGGAGCTTCTTCATGCGCTTGACACCAATGTGACCAAGGCAGCTGTGCCACAAGTATGTGGGACTATCATTATTAACCTTACATCTTTTGGTACTCACACTATGAATATGTGTAACATCACGTTCGAGATTCAATAAGAATAAACCATTGACCAGCGGGGCATGACCATAAAACATCTCTCTCAAATAAATAGAACAACCATTATTCTCGGATTTAAATGAGTAGCCATCTCGCATTAAATGAGATCCAGATACAATGTTCATGCTCAAAGCTGGCACTAAATAACAATTATTGAGGTTTAAAACTAATCCCGTAGGTAAGTGTAGAGGTAGCGTGCCGATGGCGATCACATCGACCCTGGAACCATTCCCGACGCGCATCGTCACCTCGTCCTTCGCCAGTCTCCGCTTATTCCGCAGCTCCTGTTTTGAGTTACAAATATGAGCAACCGCACCGGTATCAAATACCCAGGAGCTACTACGAGTACTGGTAAGGTACACATCAATAACATGTATATCACAAATACCTTTGGTGTTGCCGGCCTTCTTGTCCGCTAAGTATTTGGGGCAGTTCCGCTTCCAGTGACCATTTCCCTTGCAATAAAAGCACTGAGTCTCGGGCTTTGGGTCCATTGTTTCGTTTCTTCTTCCCAGCAACTGATTTACCGGGTGCGGCAACTCCCTTGCCGTCCTTCTTGAAGTTCTTTTTACCGTTGCCTTTCTTGAAACTAGTGGTCTTATTCACCATCAACACTTGATGTTCCTTTTTGATTTCCACCTCCACTGATTTCAACATTGAATATAACTCGGGAATGGACTTCTCCATCCCTTGCATATTGTAGTTCATCACAAAGCTCTTGTAGCTAGGTGGGAGCGACTGGAGGATCCTGTCAATGACCGAGCCATCTGGGAGATTAACTCCCAACTGAGACAAACGGTTGTGTAACCCGGACATAGTTAGTGTATGCTCACTGACAGAACTGTTTTCCTCCATCTTACAATTGTAGAACTTGTCGGAGACTTCATATCTCTCGACCCGGGCATGAGCTTGGAAAACCATTTTTAGCTCTTGGAACATCTCATATGCTCCGTGCTGCTCAAAACGCTTTTGGAGCCCCGGTTCTAAGCTGTAAAGCATGCCGCACTGTACCAGGGAGTAATCATCACTACGCGACTGCCAGGCGTTCATAACGTCTTGAGTTTCTGGGAAAATGGGTGCTTCACCTAGCGGTGCTTCTAGGACATATGATTTCTTGGCAGCTATGAGGATGATTCTCAAGTTCCGGACCCAGTCCGTATAGTTGCTACCATCGTCTTTCAGCTTGGTTTTCTCTAGGAACGCGTTGAAGTTGAGGGCAACATTAGCGTGGACCATTTGATCTACAAGACATATTGCAAAGATTTTAGACTAAGTTCATGATAATTATGTTCATATAATCAAATTATTTAATGAACTCCCACTCAAATAGACATCCCTCTAGTCATATAAGTGATACATGATCCGGGACAACTAGGCCATGTCCGATCATCACGTGAGACGGACTAGTCATCATCGGTGAACATCTTCATGTTGATCGTATCTACTATACGACTCATGTTCGACCTTTCGGTCTCTTGTGTTCCGAGGCCATGTCTGTACATGCTAGGCTCGTCAAGTCAACCTAAGTGGTTTGCATGTGTAAATCTGGCTTACACCCGTTGTATGCGAACGTTAGAATCAATCACACCCGATCATCACATGGTGCTTCGAAACAACGAACTTTTGCAACGGTGCACAGTTAGGGGGGACACTTTCTTGAAATTTTATGAGGGATCATCTTATTTATGCTACCGTCGTTCTAAGCAAATAAGATGTAAAAACATGATAAACATCACATGCAATCAAATAGTAACATGATATGGCCAATATCATTTTGCTCCTTTTGATCTCCATCTTCGGGGTGCCATGATCATCATCGTCACCGGCATGACACCATGATCTCCATCATCATGATCTCCATCATCGTGTCTTCATGAAGCTGTCTCGCCAACGGTTACTTCTACTACTATGGCTAACGGTTAGCAATAAAGTAAAGTAATTACATGGCGTTTTCATTGGCACGCAGGTCATACAATAAATTAAGACAACTCCTATGGCTCCTGCCGGTTGTCATACTCATCGACATGCAAGTCCTGATTCCTATTACAAGAACATGATCAATCTCATACATCACATATATCATTCATCACATCCTTTTGGCCATATCACATCACACGGCATATGCTGCAAGAACAAGTTAGACGTCCTCTAATTGTTGTTGAAAGTTTTTACGTGATGCTATAGGTTTCTAGCAAGAACATTTCTTACCTACGCCAGAACCACAATGTGATATGCCAATTGCTATTTACCCTTCATAAGGACCCTTTTCATCGAATCCGATCCGACTAAAGTGGGAGAGACAGACACCTACTAGCCACCTTATGCAACTAGTGCATGTCAGTCGGTGGAACCTGTCTCACGTAAGCATACGTGTAAGGTCGGTCTGGGATGCTTCATCCCATGATGCCGCCGAATCAAGATAAGACTAGTAACGGCAAGTAAATTGACAAAATCGACGCTCACAACAACTTGTGTTCTACTTGTGCATAGAAACTACGCATAGACCTACCTCATGATGCCACTGTTGGGAATCGTTGCAGAAATTAAAAAAATTCTACGCATCACCAAGATCAATCTATGGAGAGACTAGCAACGAGAGAGAGGGGAGTGTATCTTCAGACCCTTGAAGATAGCGATGCGCAAGCATTACAAGAACGCGGTTGGAGGAGTCGTACATGCAGCGATTCAGATCGTGGTCGATTCTGATCTAAACGCCGAACAACGGCGCCTCCACGTTCAACACACGTGCAGCCCGGTGACGTCTCCCGCGCCTTGATCCATCAAGGAGGAGGGAGAGGTTTGGGAAGACAACTCCAGCAGCAGCACAACGGCGTGGTGGCGGTGGAGCAGCGTGGTTTCCAGCAGGGCTTCGCCAAGCACTACGAAGAACGAGGATGTGGAGACTCGTGTCTTTGGCAGCCTCAAAACCCCCACTATATATAGGAGGAGGAGAGGTGGCTGCGCTCCCTCTAGGGTTCCCACCCTAGGGGGTGCGGCAGCCCTAGATGGGATTGGAGGGGGCGGCCAAGAGGGGGAGAGGGGGGAGAGAGGGGGGGCGCCCTAGGGTGGGCCTTTAGGCCCATCTGCGCCTAGGGTTTCCCCCTCTCCTCCTAGCTGCGCCTTGGGCCTTGGTGGGAGGCGCACCAGCCCACTTAGGGGCTGGTCCCTTCCCACTCTTGGCCCATGCAAGCCTCCGGGGCTGGTGGCCCCTCCCGGTGGACCCCCAGAACCCTTCCGGTGGTCCCGGTACATTACCGGTGACACCCGAAATACTTCCAGTGGCCAAAACCTCACTTCCTATATATTATTCTTTACCTCCGGACCATTCTGGAACTCCTCGTGACGTCCGGGATCTCATCCGAGACTCTGAACAACATTCGGTAACCACATACAAACTTTCCCTATAACCCTAGCGTCATTGAACCTTAAGTGTGTAGACCCTATGGGTTCGGGAGGCATGTAGACATGACCAAGACATCTCTCCGGTCAATAACCAATAGCGGGATCTAGATACCCATGTTGGCTCCCACATGTTCCATGATGATCTTATCGGATGAACCACAATGTCGGGGATTCAAGTAATCCCGTATACAATTCCCTTGTCAATCGGTACGTTACTTGCCCGAGATCCGATTGTCGATATCCCAAAATACCTCGTTCAATCTCATTACCGGCAAGTCACTTTACTCGTTCCGTAATGCATGATCCCGTGACCAAATACTTAGTCACATTGAGCTCATTATGATGATGCATTACCGAGTGGGCCCAGAGATACCTCCCCGTCATACGGAGTGACAAATTCCAGTCTCGATTCGCGCCAACCCAATAGACACTTTCAGAGATACCTGTAGTGTACCTTTATAGCCACCCAGTTACGTTGTGACGTTTGGTACACCCAAAACATTTCTACGGTATCCGGGAGTTGCACAATCTCATGGTCTAAGGAAATGATACTTGACATTAGAAAAGCTTTTAGCAAATGAACTACACAATCTTGTGTTATGCTTAGGATTGGGTCTTGTCCATCACATTATTCTCCTAATGATGTGATCCTGTTATCAATGACATCCAATGCCCATGGTCAGGAAACCATAACCATCTGTTGATCAACGAGCTAGTCAACTAGAGGCTCACTAGGGACATGTTGTGGTCTATGTATTCACACATGTATTACGGTTTCCGGTCAATACAATTATAGCATGAACAATAGACAATTATCATGAACAAGGAAATATAATAACAACCATTTTATTATTGCCTCTAGGGCATATTTCCAATAGTAATACCCTACTTCTTGCTTGATTGATCTTGATGAATATTAGTATTACAAGAGTTGATCTACCACGAGATCGTAATGGCTAAAAGCCTAGAAGTCTAGCCCGTATGATTATGATTCTGCCCTACGGACTAAATCCTCTGGTTTATATAGACACCGGAGGGAGCTTGGGTTGTACAAAGTCGGTTACAGAGAAAGGAATCTACATATCCGAACGCCAAGCTTGCATTCCATGCCAAGGAGAGTCCCATCGAGACACGGGACGAAGTCTTCTGTCTTGTATCTTCATAGCCCAACAGTCCGGCCCATGTCAATAGACCGGACGCCCGACGACCCCTTAATCCAGGACTCCCTCAGAGGGGTTGTTTCCCACGCCCCTCCACCTATATATAGAGTGGAGGGGCGCCCCAAGAGAACACACCAAGCCCTTGGCGCCCCTCTCTCTCTCGTTACTCCGTAGTTCCACCGCCTTGTCCTTGCGATGCTTAGCGAAGCGCTGTCGGTGCTCCACCACCACCATCACCACCACGTCGTAGTGTTGGTTGTGATCCCATCTACTTCTCCTCTCCCTCTTGTTGGATCAAGAAGGATGAGACGTCATCGAGCCGCTCGTGTGCTAAACTCGGAGGTGTCATCCGTTCGGCACTAGATCGGTTGGATCGTGATCGAATCGCGAAGAGTACGACTACATCAATCGCGTGATAAACTCTTCTGCTTAACGGTCTACGAGGATACGTAGACACACTCTCTCCTCTCGTAGTTATGCATCTCCATGGATAGATCTTGCGTGTGCATAGAGTTTTTTTTATTTTCCATGCAACGTTCCCCAACAGTCGCCGCATCTACCTCATCACCAAAAGCGGCTTGGATCTTCTTCCTCGTAGTCTCACAAGCACCTCACCATGCTTTGACGGTCTTCTTCGCGCCTCGCCGACCGCTAGTATCGGCCAATATTGCTGGTCAGTCGTTACACCTCCGCTGCATTACAAGTGTCCAATAGTTTGTCTAGCTAGGTGAGTTTGTTTGTGTTTTTATTTTGTCAATTAAATTCAATCGACATTTAAATTGAAAATGAAAGAGGCTTAGAGAGATGATCTTCGAGGACTCTTCGTCCTCGAAGGAGGAAGAAGATGACGATGACTTTGAAATGGTCATTAGCATGATATTCATTGATGACATTTGGCGGCCGGGGAGAGGATCGCAGTTCGGCCGCATACAACTCAACCGTGATAGAGCGAAAGGCCATGCCAAGATTATGAGAGATTACTATGACCCTAATCCAACCCATTCGGAGAAGTATATTCTCCGCTAATTTCGGATGCACACAAGTCTCTTTCTCACCATTGCAAAATCCATGGGGAAGCATGATGATTGGTTCAACCTCAAGAAGAATGCATGCGAAGAGATAAGTGTGAGCCCTTTGATGAAGTGTATCACGGGTGTTCGGCCGATTCCATTGATGACTATGTCCGCATTGGAGAAGATACAATTTTGGAGGTCGTTCGGAGATACACAAGAGCCGTGATTGATATCTTTGGACCAACGTACTTGAGTGCACCCAATGAGGAAGACACTAAGAGGTTGTTGGCATCGAGTGAAGCTAGAGGATGGCCTAGGATGCTAGGATCAATTGATTGCATGCAGTGGAGATGGAAGAATTGTCATGCGGGGTAGAAAGGTCAGCACAAAGACCAATGCAACAATCATTCTTGAGGTTGTTGCATCAGAGGATCTATGGATTTGACATTCATTCTTTGGATTGCCTGGCTCTCACAGTGACCTGAATGTGATGTCAAGATCGCCACTGTTTGCTAGGCTTTTTGTCGAAAAAGGCCCCTCCTTGCAACTACATGGTCAATGGCCGTGAGTACACGATGGGTTGCGACCTTGCGGATGGCATCTATCCTCCATGGGCCACATTTGTCAACACAATTCCACATTCAAAAGGTAACAAAAGATCTCACTTTGCAACACGTCAAGAGTCAACTAGGAAGGATGTGAAGAGAGCTTTCGGTGTGCTTCAGAAGCGCTTTGCCATCGTTAGTGGCCCTGTTGAGTATTGGAATCCCAAGGTTCTATGACAAATCATTGCATGTTGCATCACCTTGCATAACATGATCATTTAAGATGAGAGAGACATGTCTGAGAACTTTCGGTACATCACCAATATGAATCCTCTTGAGCCAGAGCACGGCGCAAAATTTCCACAAAGCGCATCGCAGGATCGAGAACCAAGAAGATCATACCCAACTCCAAGATGATCTTGTTGAGCATCATTGGCATCTCCATAGCACTTCGTAGTTGTGCTTTTATCATGCTATTTACTTTTATCATGCTATTTACTGCATTTGAACCCTTTATTGTGTTTCAATTTGAACAATTTAGTTTGTAAACTATGAATTTGTAATATTCATGAATTGTGTGAACCTTACTTATAATGTTGGGATTTAATATGTGTGCAAATATGTTGTTGGAATGTACTATGTAATCTAGAATTGGACCATTTTGGTAAAAGCAAATTTTTACTCCGCTAATTTCAGGGATCAACTAGAAACAACCAAAATTTAGAGTAAATATACTCCTCTAAAGGATACTCATCAATTTACCTCTTTAAATTTTAGGGGTTCGGCTAGAGTTGCTCTTAGCGCCGAAGGCGGCTTATGAGTACATTCTTGTAACGTGCAGTCTTCAGTATACACTACAGATTTGCCCTTCAGAAAGATTAATAACATGACCAAATGGCATTCCGCAAAAGAGTGTCACACCACAACATGAGATTACATTTCCTTAAGTGGAGTTGCTTTGCTATCACTGAAGCAAACTAGTATAAAACGAAGAGATTAATCTGTACATGAATTCCTTGATGGCTTAGTGATAAACGTCTGATGTACAACAGCATTCTGATCAGCAGGGAAGAAACACAAGCATACCATTCTTCTGCAGAGAAAATTCAGATACATAAAGATGATGGTATAGAGAGTTGGCCTTCTATCAATCATGAATAAGATCTGCCAAATGAAATCAACAACGACAACTGGCTGTTATCGCGATGAGCGTGACGAGCGGGTGGTGCTGCCCTCATTGCGATCCTTCTTCCGCAAACCTTCGAAGCTCAGGAAACACTTGAGAGGTCTGACCTGTTGTTCCAGAATAGCCAGCATGAGGACACCTTCGCTAGAACAATGTATATTTTGCTACGATGGAACAAGACCACAATTCTATAGGAAATCATTAGCTATTACCTTCCAACGGTTTCTGCGAGCTAGTTCGATTTGGATGGCAGACAACCGATCAATAACCACTCTAAAGTTGGGCCTATCAGCAGGATTTTCGCTCCAGCATTTTTCAATCAACCTGTAGCAGTGTCAAGTAGGCAAGCAATCAAAGTCAGGATGGAAGACAAACTAAAGTCATAGTGTATAATGGTATCCGGAGGAAACAGTACAAATCAAGGTTTACAAAACCGTATCGTCAAAATGGATCATGGATTGCTAAAGCTTGAAATTGGCAATACAATCAAGCCATTCTAATGCTGCAACAAATTGGTAATTGCCAACTGCCATATAGTAAAGCAAAAAAGGTGGGAGAATCTTACTCTCTTAACCCGTAGGCATAGTGCTTTGGAGGAGCTCTAAATGGTGGCCTTTCTTTAGAACTATGGGCCTTCTCGATTTCATCAATCTTCTTATCGTGAAAAGGGAGACATCCTTCAATCATCTGAAAGAGTACAAATATTAGGAAAAAGTACTGTCATCTAGAAGGATCTGGGAGTATCTATCAAACAAATTTTCTGCATGTTCAAATTTCTAACTGAGACTACACAAAATGTTGATTACAAGATGAAACATCTAGTATGGCATAGAAATACGCAATGCTATATAGCAAAAAAATTACCTCCTGGAGTATCAAGGCGAACGAGAAGACATCAACTTTATTATCATACTCCTCTTTACGCAGGACTTCTGGAGCTACATACCTACCTATGACATATTCATGAATTATCAGTAACAGCAGGTGAATAAATTTGCCAAAGCAGTGAGCTGCTCACTAGAACAAATTTAGGATGAAAAAAAGTACATAAGCTTACATGCATTGCCAGGAGAAGTAACTGGTTTGTCCTCTCTGACTTTTCTTCTCCATTTTAGCATCTTACACAAATCAAAATCTGCCACCTTCAGATGCCCAGTATCATCCCTCAATATGTTTCTATTTTATTACACGAGGGGCAGAAAAGAAATTCAACAAATTAGGTATCTGAAGCAACTGATGCTTGAGGCAAATAACAAAAACTTCAAATTTCTCAAGATCATTTGAGATAAAGTACTCACGAAGGCTCAAGGTCACGGTGGATGATACCTTGTGGTTTATGCTCATGTAAGTAACTCATTCCTCTGTTACATTGAACAAAGATCCACGAGTTAGGACTGGTTATAACAACAGAAAAAATAGCAATAATAGAGTCCCTGTGATGTGGGGAATATGGTGAGTGGCAAACCTTGCAATATCAAGAGCTAATTTAACTGCATACAAAGGTTCCAGAGCTCCTTTCTTATTTAAGTGTTTGCGCAAATCACCCTGAAAATAAACATTTCCACACTGATAATCTATAAAACAAAGTGATTTATTTTGATAGTCAACTGAAAGCCTGATTATGTTGCAGAAATAATGATGCATTGTTAAGAAACATAAGAATTTATGCAGTGCTGAAATCATACAGAAAGTAGATAGAAAGAAATCATATTTATTGTGATACCAACAAAAAAGCTAATAACATTATACGGACCGGTAACTGATTTGTACTGTCATTTAACTATGACAACAGCAATCCTTTACTCACTACACATAACCAAATAGGCAAATACTAGTTCAAGAGGAAGCCGTGAGTCTACACCTAGAAAGTTTGACTAGGCCATCTGTAATGGTGGTTGATTAAATGGCATCAGATGATAATAGTGGCTATCAAATATTAAAATAATATGAACCTGGAAAGAACATTACTCCAAGACAAACCTTCGGCATAAACTCCATGACAATCATCATCGGGTTGGTTTGTGTTACAGCACCCAGAAATTGAACGACATTTGGATGCCGTATTAGTTGCAGAACGTCAAGCTCATCTCTGAATGCCTGTCTGCAATGCAAAGATATCCATCCAAACTGTAAGGAAAGTACCAACTTGGGCAGTCGAGTAACTCGCTAAGTGAAAGAATGCCAACATAAATCAGGAATTAAGGTAACTACTCAGTGAAATCAACCCACACTTTGTTCTCGTCGGTAAGTACATCGTCATCCAGCTTCTTGACAGCAACCATAATGCCTCTCCATGTTGCTTTCCGAAATGTACCCTGAGAAGGCAAGAAACTATAAGAAACAAATAGCATTCGATGAAAAAACTTCATGTCCAGACTAGTTATTCGAGTAAAAATTGTGACTGCGAGTTAACACATACCTTAGCTAAATCTTTGCCATTAGTGAAGTCAAGTTCGTTTGGGTCAATCTCGTATTCAGGAACATCACGATCACTGTTAACATGCATAGGAGCAACCTTCAAAAAAAAGGAAGTGGATATTTATTATTATATAAGAACGCTGGAACGCCTGAACATGCAAGCGTAATAAAAATACAGCATTAGTACCTTATGGTTCGAGCCATGTTTCTCCAGGATCTTGATAACATCGTGATTCTGGTAATGCATCGCATCTGCCAAAGGCTGCCCGATAGTAGTGCAACACACAATTAACTCAAGTGAAAGTATATACCTATATATAGTTCCTAACAGCAAGTATTATATGTACTCCCTCCGTTCACTATTATAAGATGTTCTAACCTTTTTTTCTGAATCGGATATATATAGACACGTTGCATATCACTCGTCAGTCCGAATGTTGTCCATATTAAAATATCCGAAACATCTTATACTTCCCCGTCCAAAAATAAGTGTCAACTTTAGTACAATAATTTGAAGGGAAAAAAACTCTTAACCAGCGACCGGGAAGTATGGCAATTGCAAATGATTTGCATCGCAATTTATGTTGTCGGGATGGTAAGTTTGGTTGAGAAGAATGGCAAATCCGCCTCTGTTCATTTTTTTTCTTTGCCAGGTTTTGCCGTGCTTGCAAACTAAAAATTGACATCCTCATGACAATATAAATTGCCATAAAAAACGTTCGATTTGCCATCCCCTCCCAAGCGAAAGTCAGCTGAATACCATTACCCCAAAAAATACTTACTGTATTTAAAAACAGAAATTCAGCACTTCACGAACAAAAACATGCTCTAATGATTTACAGCGTTTTCCCACTAAATCGGAATCCCCATGGGAAAATTATGAGGTTATCAAGAAAGCAGAACAAATGGAGCAACACGGAGGCGAAAGTCTAAAGCAGGCTCACCGTGCTTCCCCACTGGTCCTCGACGACGGCCTCCGCGCCTCGGTCGAGCAGCAGCTCGACGACCTCGGCGTGGCCCTCGCAGGCGGAGATATGCAACGCGGTGCGGCCGTCGGAGTCGCGGAAGTTGGGGTCGGCGCCGGCGTCGAGGAGCTCGCGTATCCCCTCCGCGTTGCCCTCGTGGGCCAGGTACATCATCTGGAAACTGGCGACGCCGGCGGCCTCTCCCGACACCTCAGCGCCGTTTTCACCGCCGCCGCCGCCGCAGTTGGGCGCCAGGGACGACTGCTTCCCGAGCCTAAACCGAGGGGTCGTCGACCCCGCCGCCTCCTCCTCCTCCGTGGACGTGGGCGGCTGGGGCTCCATCGTCGGCGCTGGTGCGTCGGCCGGGAGATCCGATCGGAGACTTGTGGAAGAGGAATTGAATAGAGCCGAGGAGGGTCCGTCGGTCCGAGGAAGAATCGAGCGAGGGGGTTTGGGAGGGGAAGTTGAGAACTTGGATGGGAAAAAGATGGCTGGCTGGCGGCTGAGTTGGCAACAGGTCCACCAACTAACAAGTAGTACTACTACTGTATGACTCAAAAAAAAAAAACTAACTGCCCCTTGTGGTATGAAACGGTGGCGAAGAGTTCGGTGGCAATACCCCGCGGATTGAGCGGGTGGCAGCTGGTCCCCTCGAAGTAGAGCCTTAGAACATCTTCAGCCGCGCCCCACGAAGGCCTTTCCAGACGATTTATTTGCGTCGGCGTCGAAAAAACTGCCAATCGTGTCCCCTGTGATGCCGATTCCGCGGCTCGGGCGTTTTACCGGCGCAGCAGAGTCGAACCCGGCGCACTAGGGGCGCTTAGGGGCTCGGCATAGCGATAAGTGTTCCTAGGGCCACATTGACAGGCGAAAAGTCAATCCACCGCCCAGATTCGCCCTCCTCTTGGGCCGCCCGCCACCTCCGCCACCCTGCCGATCCCGGCCGACCACCGCCGCCGCAGCTAGGTAGACCGCCTCGGCCTAGAAAAAGAAGGCGTCACCGAGGCCTTCTTCACGCCGCCACACCTTTTCCGCGCTCACGCCGCGGTTCGAAGACGCCGGCGGGCTTGCCCCCTCGCGCCCACAAGGTGTTCGGTGAATTACCCGCCCGGCGATGGACTCAAGATGAGGAGGCGCCATGCGTTCTTTGGATGAGAAGCGAAGTCGACGTCGAGAGCGGGAGCATCTCATGGTGCTCGCTGCCCTCGCCGGCCTGCTCGCGACCAGTGAGAAGCCGCGCCGAGGTGGCTCGGCGCTTGGGCGGGTGAAAGCAAAGAACTGGCATCGTCTGGAAGGCTACTGCATGCTCTACTCGGACTACTTCGCCGATGATCCATTGCACGGTGAGAAAACATTTCGGCGCCGTTATCGGATGAGCCGTAAGCTTTTCCTCCAGATTGTGAATTCCATCCGGGAGTTCGACAGCTACTTCAAGTGCAAGAAAGATTGCATCGATACCCTGCTCAGACCTAGTCGAAAGATCAAATGTGGGGGATCATGACTTGATGTGTCATCTTGCACAACATGATCATTGAGAGCGGCGGGAAGAGCGGTGTTTGACATCGAACCATATTACTTGCGGTGGTCCTCTTGCCCAAGTTGATCACCACTAAAGCAAACCGGATGACTAGCTCAATATGATTCAGGAGATCCGAGACCCACAGGTGCATCAAGAACTGCAACACGATCTGGTGGAGCACCTATGGAGGCTCAAGGGTGAGGCCAGGAATGGAGATGAAACTTGAGTTTTTATTTGTTAAACGATATAATTTGTAGTGAACTATTTGATTTATGTGATGAAACAAGCCGAAAACATGCCGAACTATGTGAGGAGCTAATTTGATTCCTATTTGTTTGCGAAAATTCACGCCGAAACCGGCCGAACCGCGCCGAATATGGGTCGATTCACGCAGTTATCGGGCCGTTTCTGGACATATTTGGGCCGAAGTTGGCTGAATTCGGCGCTGAGGCGACTGGGCAACGGTTGGTGCCGAACCGCCCCAGCCCGATTTTATCGTCAGCGCACCCAGGACGCTCTTTTTGCCATACAAAGCGAGGAGCGAACGGCTGGAGATGCTCTTACCCATGCTTGTAAAGTTTGGTTCTCTTCTGCAACTCCGCCGGCGAGTCCGGTCCAAGGTTACGGAGCGAGAGCGAACGTCGTAGGCGAAGTGGTCCAACATGCAAAGTAGATGAACACAGGGAAGTAGAGAGGAGACTTTCTTTGTTAATGATTGATCTCTGTTACAATGATTGCTTCTCATCTATTTATATAGGGGTAGGGGATCAAGGGATAAGTACTCACTTAACGCAAAGTGTGGAAACGGGAGGGCCTAGCCCGTGCGCCTCGCACGCCTCTCGCTTCCCAGTCTTTTGCTAGCCTTCACCTGTACTAAGCGGGAATACTGCTTGTGCATCCCAACTCCATAAATCCCAAAGTTATTCCATATGAGTCCACCATACCTTCCTATATGCGGTATCTACCTGTCATTCCAAGTAAATTTGCATGTGCCAAACTCCAAACCTTCAAATGAAATTCTGTTTTGTATGCTCGAGCAGCTCATGTTTCAACTAGGGTCGTCTGTATCTTCCATGCTAGGTGGGTTATTCTCAAGAGGAGTGGACTTCGCTCCTCATTCACGAGAAAATGACTGGTAACCGGGATGCCCAGACCCATGATCAAAAAGATCAAAGCAAATTAAAATAATTAAACAAAACTCCCCCAGGGCTGTTGTTAGTTGGAGGCACTCGTTGTTTCGAACAAGCCATGGATTGATGCTTGTTGGTGGTGGGGGAATATAAACTTTTACCATTCTGTTTGGGAACCGCCTATAATGTATGTAGCATGGAAGATATCGCCATCTCATAATTGTTGCGTTGACGGTGAAAGTATACCGCTCAAAATGTTATTCATCTCTATTTTAAAATTGAGCTCGCACCTCTACAAATCTCTGCTTCCCTCATGAAGGGTCTATCTATTTACTTTTATGTTGAGTCATCACCTTCTTATTAAAAAGCACCACTTGGAGAGCACAATCGTTATTTGCATGCATTAATATTAGTTTATATTGGGTATGACTTGATGGATCTCTTTTACCATGAATTACAATGTTTAGTCACTCCTTGATCTTTAAAGGTGCTCTGATTTATGTTTTACGGTCTCGTAAAGGGCTAGCGAGATACCATCTTGTTATATCATATTATGATTGTTTTGAGAAAGTGTTGTCATCTCGAGTTTTATTATTATTGCTCGCTAGCTGATTATGCCATTGATATGAGTAAACATGAGACCTAAGTGTTATTATGAACATGGTTAGTTCATAATCTTTGCTGAAAACTTGAATGTCTGGCTTTACATATTTACAACAACAAGAGCAAATAGAGTTTGTAAAACTTTTCTTTATCACTTTCAGTTTATCAACTGAATTGCTCGAGGACAAGCAAAGGTTTAAGCTTGGGGGAGTTGATGCGTCTCTAACGTATCTACTTTTCCAAACACTTTTGCCCTTGTTTTGGACTCTAACTTGCATGATTTGAATGAAACTAACCCGGATTGACGCTGTTTTCAGCAGAACTGCCATGGTGTTGTTTATTGTGCAGAAAAATAAAAGTTCTCGGAATGACCTGAAAATCCACGGAGATAACTTTTAGAAAATATAAAAAATACCGACGAATAATCAAGGCCGGGGCCCACACTGCCCACGAGGGTGGGGCGTGCCCTCTGGCGCGCCCCTATCTCGTGGGCCCCAGAGCTCCACCGACCTCAACTCCAACTCTATACATTCCGTTTCATGGAGAAAAAATCGAGAGAAAGTTTTATCGCATTTTACGATACGGAGCCGCCGCCAAGCCCTAATCTCTCTTGGGAGAGCTGATCCGAGTCCGCTCGGGGCTCCGAGAGGGGATTCATCGTCGTCGTCATCATCAACCATCCTCCATCACCAATTTCATGATGCTCACCACCGTGCGTGAGTAATTCCATCGTAGGCTTGCTGGATGGTGCTGGGTTGGATGAGATTTACCATGTAATCAAGTTAGTTTTGTTAGGGTTTGATCCCTAGTATCCACTATGTTCTGAGATTGATGTTGCTATGACTTTGCTATGCTTAACGCTTGTCATTAGGGCCCGAGTGCCATGATTTCAGATTTGAACCTATTATGTTTTCATGAATATATGTGAGTTCTTGATCCTATCTTGCAAGTCTATAGTCACCTATTATGTGTTATGATCCGACAACCCCGAAGTGACAATAATCGGGATCTTCTCGATGATGACCGTAGTTTGAGGAGTTCATGTATTCACTATGTGTTAATGC
This sequence comes from Aegilops speltoides, assembly GCA_021437245.1. Lineage (NCBI taxonomy): Eukaryota > Viridiplantae > Streptophyta > Magnoliopsida > Poales > Poaceae > Aegilops > Aegilops speltoides. Next base: position 11,758 of record JAHHZJ010001410.1, on the reverse strand, counting down.
TTTGGTCCGTACTTTATTAAAAGGAGGCCTTAATATCCCTTAGTTTCCACTAGGACCCGCTGCCACGGGAGGGTAGGACAAAAGATGGCATGTAAGTTCTATTCCATAAACACGTATGACTATATTCGAATACATGCCTATATTACATTGATGAACTGGAGCTAGTTACATGTCACCCTATAGGAATCGCATCCGACATAATTATCCATCACTGATCCAATACCTACGAGCTTTTCACATATTGTGTTTTGCTTATTTACGTTTTTGTTGCTACTATTACAATTACTACAAAACTACTATCTTTACTTTTGTCACTATTACCATTACTATCATACTACTTTGCTACTAAATACTTTGCTGCAGATACTAAGTTATCCACGTGTGGTTGAATTTACAACTCAACTGCTAATACTTGAGAATATTCTTTGGCTCCCCTTGTGTCGAATCAATAATTTTGGGTTGAATACTCTACCCTCGAAAACTGTTGCGATTCCCTATACTTGTGGGTTATCAAAGACCCACCGCCTCCATGCCCGGGCGGCCCCCTCCAACAACAACCAAGCGCTGACAGGAAACTGCCGCCCACCAGCACCTCCACCACGATCCCGCGGCCTTGCTCTGCCTCACAATGTGCTCCTCGCCACCCGCCGCCACACTGGTGGGATCCACCACGCTGTCTACTTGACGCCTCTCCCCCACGCGTGGGAGGCCTGCCAGGGCGCGCCGACTTCGACCGCCGCCTTCGGCGGCCAGGCGCTGCTATCGCCAATGGCGGCGACAACCAAAGGGGCATAAAGAGGAAGGCGCGCTAGGCTAGGGTTGCGCCCCCCTCCTGTTGGAAATATGCCCTAGAGGCAATAATGAAATGGTTATTATTATTATATTTCCTTGTTCATGATAATTGTCTATCGTTCATGCTATAATTGTGTTATCAAGAAATCGTAATACATGTGTGAATGCATAGACCACAAAATGTCCCTAGTGAGCCTCTAGTTGACTAGCTCGTTGATCAATGGATGGTTACGGTTTCCTGACCATGGACATTGGATGTCATTGATAACGGGATCACATCATTGAGAGAATTATGTGATGGACAAGACCCAATCCTAAGCATAACACAAGATCGTGCAGTTCGTCTGCTAGAGCTTTTCTAATGTCAAGTATCATTTACTTAGACCATGAGATCGTGCAACTCCCGGATACCGTAGGAGTGCTTTGGGTGTACCGTATGAGATTGATCATGTTCTTGTAATAGGAATCACCACTTGCATATCGATGACTATGACAACGGCAGAGCCATAGGAGTTGTCTTTATTTTTTGTATGACCTACGTGTCATTGAATAACGCCATGTAATTACTTTACTTTATTGCTAAACCGTTAGCCATATTAGTAGAAGTAATCGTTAGCGTGACAACTTCATGAAGACACAATGATGGAGATCATGATGATGGATATCATGGTGTCATGCCGGTGACGATGATGATCATGGCACCCCAAAGATGGAGATCAAAAGGAGCAAAATGATATTGGCCATATCATGTCACTATTTGATTGCATGTGATGTTTATCATGTTTTACATCTTATTTGCTTAGAACGACGGTAGCATAAATAAGATGATCCTCATAATAATTTCAAGAAAGTGTTCCCCTAACGTGCGCCGCTCTGAAAGTTCATTGTCTCGAAGCACCACGTGATGATCGGGTGTGATAGATTCTAACGCTCACATACAATGGGTGTAAGCGGTTTTACACATGCAAAACACTTAGGTTGACTTGACGAGCTTAGCATGTACAGACATGGCCTCGGAACACAAGAGACCGAAAGGTCCAACATGAGTCATATAGAAGATATGATCAACATGAAGAAGTTCACCGATGATGACTAGTCCGTCTCACGTGATGATCGGACATGGCCTAGGTTACTCGGATCATGTATCACTTAGATGACTAGAGGGATGTCTATCTGAGTGGGAGTTCATTATAATTTGATTAGATGAACTTAATTATCATGAACTTAGTCTAAAATCTTTGCAATATGTCTTGTAGATCAAATGGCCCACGCTAATGTTTCCCTCAACTTCAACGCGTTCCTAGAGAAAACCAAGCTGAAAGACGATGGCAGCAACTATACGGACTGGGTCCGGAACTTGAGGATCATCCTCATAGCCGCCAAGAAAGCATATGTCCTAGATGCACCGCTAGGTGAAGCACCTGTTTTCCCAAAGAACTCAAGACGTTATGAATGCCCGGCAATGAGTAGTGATGATTACTCCTGTTCAAGGCGGCATGCTTTACAGCTTAGAACCGGGCTCCAAAAGCGTTTTGAGCAGCACGGAGCATATGAGATGTTCCAAGAGCTGAAAATGGTTATCCAAGCTCATGCCTGTGTCGAGATATGAAGTCTTTGACAAGTTCTATAGTTGTAAGACGGAGGAGAATGGTTCTCGCTCACGAGCACATACTCAAAATGTCAGGTTGCACAACCGCTTGTCTCAAATAGCGCTTAATCTCTGGATGACGCGGTCATTGATGAATCCTCCAATCACCCCCACCTAGCTACAAGAGCTTTGTGATGAACTACAATATGCGGGGATGGTGAAAACCATTCCCGAGGTATTTTCAATGCTGAAATCAGCGGAGGTGGAGATCAAAAGGAACATCAAGTGTTGATGGTCAATAAAACCACTAGTTTCAAGAAAGGCAAGGGTAAGAAGAACTTCAAGAAGGACGGCAAGGAGTTCTTGCCGTAAGCCAGCTTGCCGGAAGAAGCCAAAGCATGGACCCAAACTTGAGATCGAGTGCTTTTATTGCAAGGAAGCGGACATCGAAGCGGAACTGCCCCAAGTACTTAGCGGACAAGAAGGCCGCAACACCAAAGGTATATGTGATATACATGTAATCGATGTGTACCTTACCAAGACTAAGTAGTAGCTCCTGGGTATTCGATACCGATGCGGTTGCTCATATTTGTAACTCAAAACAGGAGCTGCGAAATAAGTGGAGACTGGCGAAGGACGAGGTGGCAATGAGCGTCGGGAATGGTTCCAAGGTCGATGTGATCGCCGTCGGCATGCTACCTCTACATTTACCTACGGGATTAGTTTTAAACCTCAATAATTGTTATTTAGTGCCAGCTTTGAGCATGAACATTGTATCTAGATCTCGTTTAATACGAGATGGCTACTCATTTAAATCCGAGAATAATGGTTGTTCTATTTATATGAGAGATATGTTTTATGGTCATGCCCCGTTGGTCAATGGTTTATTCTTAATGAATCTTGAACGTGATGTTACACATATTCATAGTGTGGATACCAAAAGATGTAAGGTTGATAACGATAGTCCCACATACTTGTGGCATCGCCGCCTTTGGTCACATTGGTGTCAAATGCATGAAGAAGCTCCATGCTTGATGGACTTTTGGAGTCTCTTGATTACGAATCATTTGACACATGTGAACCATGCCTCATGGGCAAATGACCAAGACTCCGTTCTCGGAACAATGGAGCGAGCAACCAACTTATTGGAAATCATACATCTTGATGTGTGCGGTCCAATGAGCGTTGAGGCTCATGGAGGCTATCGTTATGTTCTCACTCTCACCGATGACTTAAGTAGATATGGGTATGTCTACTTGATGAAACACAAGTCCGAGACCTTTGAAAAGTTCAAGGAATTTCAGAATGAGGTAGAGAATCAACGTGACCGAAAAATAAAGTTCTTCGATCGGTCGTGGGGAGAATATTTAAGTCACGAATTTGGTATGCACTTAAGGAAATGTGGAATCGTTTCACAACTCACGCCGCCTAGAACACCTCAACAGAAGCGGTGTGTCCGAACGTCGTGTCGCACTCTATTGGATATGGTGCGATCTATGATGTCACTCACCGATTTACCGCTATCATTTTGGGGATATGCTCTAGAGACAGCTACATTCACTTTAAATAGGGCACCGTCTAAATCCGTTGAGATGACACCGTATGAATTGTGGTTTGGGAAGAAACCTAAGCTGTCGTTTCTAAAAGTTTGGGGATGCGATGCTTATGTCAAGAAACTTCAACCTGAAAAGCTCGAACCCAAGTCGGAAAAATGCGTCTTCATAGGATACCCTAAGGAAACCATTGGGTATACCTTCTACCTCAGATCCGAAGGCAATATCTTTGTTGCCAAGAACGGGTCTTTTCTGGAGAAAGAGTTTATCTCGAGAGAAGTAAGTGGGAGGAAAGTAGAACTTGATGAAGTACTGCCTCTTGAACCGGAAAGTAGCGCAGCTCAGGAAGATGTTCCTGTGGTGCCTGCACTGACTAGAGAGGAAGTTAATGATGATGATCAAGGTACTTCGGATCAAGTTGCTACCAACTTCAGAGGCCCACAAGGACACGCTCCACACCGAAATGGTATGGCAACCCTGTCACGGAAATCATGTTGTTAGACAACGGTGAACCTTCGAACTATGAAGAAGCGATGGCGGGCCGGAATCCAACAAATGGCTTGAAGCCATGCAATCCGAGATAGGATCCATGTATGAAAACAAAGTATGGACTTTGGCGGACTTGCCGATGATCGGCGAGCGATAGAAAATAAATGGATCTTTAAGAAGAAGATGACGCAGACGGTAATGTTACCATCTATAAAGCTCGACTTGTCGCTAAGGGTTATCGACAAGTTCAAGGGTTGACTACGATGAGACCTTCTCACCCGTGGCGAAGCTGAAGTCCGTCCGAATCATGTTAGCAATTGTCGCATTCTACAATTATGAAATATGGCAAATGGACGTCAAAACGGCATTCCTTAATGGCTTTCTTAAGGAAGAATTGTATATGATGCAGCGGAAGGTTTTGTCGATCCTAAGAACGCTAACAAGGTATGCAAGCTCCAAATACCATCTATGGGCTGGTGCAAGCATCTCGAGTTGGAACATTCACTTTGATGAAATGATCAAACCGTTTGGGTTTATGCAGACTTATGGAGAAGCTGCGTTTACAAGGAAGTGAGTGGGAGCTCAGAGCATTTCTCATATTATATGTAGATGACATAATTTTGATGGGAAATGATATAGAACTTTTGGACAACATTAAGGCCTACTTGAATAAGTGTTTTTCAATGAAGGACCTTGGAGAAGCTGCTTACATATTAGGCATCAAGATCTATAGAGATAGATCGAGACGCCTCATAGGTCTTTCACAAAGCACATACCTTGATAAGATATTGAAGAAGTTTAATATGGATCAGTCCAAGAAGGGTGAGGGAGTCCTGGACTAGGGGGTGTCCGGACAGCCGGACTATCATCGTCCGCCGGACTCCAAGACTACGAAGATACAAGATTGAAGACTCCGTCCCGTGTCCGGATGGGACTTTCCTTGGCGTGGAAGGCAAGCTTGGGGATACGGATATGTAGATCTCCTACCATTGTAACCGACTCTGTGTAACCCTAGCCTCCTTTGGTGTCTATATAAACCGGAGGGCTTTAGTCCGTAGGACACAACATACATTACAACAATCATACCATAGGCTAGCTTTAGGGTTTAGCCTCCTTGATCTCGTGGTAGATCCACTCTTGTACTACCCATATCATCAATATTAATCAAGCAGGACGTAGGGTTTTACCTCCATCGAGAGGGCCCGAACTTGGGTAAAACATCATGTCCTCGTCTCTGTTACCATCCGCCTAGACGCATGATTCGGGACCCCCTACCGAGATCCGCGGTTTTGACACCAACATTGGTGCTTTCATTGAGAGTTCCTCGTGTCGCCACCGATAGGCTCGATGGCATCTTCAACCAACAACGCTGTCCGGTGAGACTTTTCTCACCGACAGATCTTCGATTCGGCGGCTTCGCACCGCGAGCTAATTCTCTTGGCCATCCGAGCAGATCGAAGCTACGCCCTGGCCGTCGTCAGTCGATTCGAAGTCTAAACTTCACGGCCGGCGTCGCGGAGACTTGATCTTCGACGGGCTCGAGCCACACCGCAGCGCGCCACACTATTACGATGGGCATGATCTAGCTCTATCGCCGGCGGTGCCTTGGTGGCGCTGCGAATCCGCTTGGCCTTTAGTCCGAGCCGATCGCCCGGATCGAGGATCGGTGGATGGACACCGCCTCGGGGCTTCAACTTCCACGGTGATGGAGCCGAGCGCTAATCTTGTCCCCGCGAAACTTCGTGATTCCGAGGTGCCGGACTCCTTGCGGACTCAACCTCCCACGCCCTACCAATCGATTGGATTAGGCGCCGGTTATGGAATTCACCGCCGTGGACATCTTCCAACACTCGCCTTTGGCGACATCCTAAATTCGCTAAAGCGTCTCTCGTTAACGGAGAGTCTGGCGGACTATGGCCAGGATGGTTGAGATCTGACGACGAAGAAATTGAGCCCACCCACCACCCACTTTGTAGCCATCGCGTCGGCGATCTAACCGACGAGGCTAGACTATGACTCAAGACATTGACGGAATAGAGCGGCGATGCGGAGACGAACAAGAACCAGCGCCTACGAGGCACGGAAGGACCACCTTGTCATATGACATATATATGGTGGATACCCCAAAAGAGAGCGATAACGAGGACCAATGGGCATGGCGAAGATAACCCGCCGACAAACAACCAAAAGCGGCGGCGCGAGACGCCGCCTAAGTCCCGCCTCGACAACAACAACGCTCCTAAGGACCCCGCAATACAGCAGGGCACACAAGTGGACGCATTTAACATGCGATAAGCAACCGTCCGAACAGGATGAGTCGAACAATCAGTCAAGCCCGCGAAAACGAGAGTCCGGACGATCTTCGCCGGACACGACGGCGAGAGTAAAATCTTGGAAAAGACTCGTCAACACTGCAAGAAGCTCAAGAAGGAAAAGCGGAAGCTCAAAACAGCGGAGGACACACTCGAAATGAGGTAGAGCAAAGTACTCAAAACCGCGGATAAATCGGCAATGGCCACCAATCAAAGAGCTACCCGGCGCAAGCTGCTACGAAATTGACGAGGAAGCCATAGAGCCCCTATGGTCAAAAAATAAAGAGGCTGCCTGGTTGGATAGGCGGCGGATGAGAGGCCAAATTCAAAGCGGCGCACATAAACCAACTAATGAACTCGGAAAGACAGATGGCCCAGCCAGTCCATCTACGCCAAAGAAGAAGGCCCCAGAAGCAAGGCAACACGTCAAGTGTCCGAAGATAGTGGCACACCCAAATACAGGGTGCCGCACACCCACTATGTTTCACCAATGAGGTGCCGGACCATGAATTCCCAGCAGGATTTAAACCCATAAACATAGAGGCCTACGATGGAACAATGCACACAGAGTGCTGGATAGAAGACTATATACTACATATACACATGGCGAGGAGATGATCTCCATGCCATAAAATACCTACCGCTCAAGCTCAAAGGGCCAGCCCGTCATTGGCTTAAAAGCCTCCCGTAAAACACTGTGGGAAGTTGGGAAGATGTAGGATCGTTGAAGGCAAGAGTGTCTAGAGGGGGTGATTAGACTACTCGACAAGATAAAAATTATGCCTTTTGATTTGAACAAGTTTTAGCAAGTTCACTATGAAGATCAAGTCAAGCATCATGCATACAAGTCGAGCAACATACTACACATGCAATTCTAGAGTATGGGCAGCGGAAAGTAAATTGCACAAGTAGTAAGGAGAGATTGTGAAGAGCAAACGCAATTTGGAGACACGGAGATTTTTCTCGTGGTTCCGATAGGTGGTGATATCGTCAATCCACGTTGATGGAGACTTCAACCCACGGAGGGTAACTGCGAGAGTCCACGGAGGGCTCCACCCACGAAGGGTCCACGAAGAAGCAACCTTGTCTATGCCATCATGGCCTCGTCCACGGAGGACTAGCCTTACTCGGGTAGATCTTCACGAAGTAGGCGATCTCCTTGCCCTTACAAACTTCTTGGTTCAACTCCACATCTTGACGGAGGCTCCCAAGCGACACCTAACCAATCTAGGAGGCACCACCTCCAAAAGGTAATAGATGGTGTTGGTGATGATGAACTCCTTGCTCTTGTGCTTCAAATGATAATCTCCCCAACACTCAACTCTCCTCACTGATTTGGCTGTGGTGGAAGAAGGGATTGAGTGGAAAGCAACTTGAGAAGGCTAGAAATCAAGTTTCATATGGTGGGAGTGGAGCAACTTGATCTCAACACAAGGGTAGGTAGTTTTCTTCTCGTAAATGTAAGGTAGGAGTGGTAGTTCTTTCGATGGCTCTCTCCACGAATGAAGAGGAGGTGGAGGGTATTTATAGCCTCCACACAAAATCCAACTGTTACACATTTGACCAATCTCGGTCGGACCGAAGTTGACAACTCGGTGAGACCGAAAGTTCAAATCTTGTGAGCGTTGGGATTTTCGTGGGACCGAAAATACAATCTCGGTTAGTCCGATTCTTCCAAAGTCTAGGGTTTGCCAATCTCGGTGGGACCGACTTTCTCATCTCGGTGACACCGATTTGAGTACAGAAGGTTACAGAAGGTTGGCAACACCAATTTTGGTAAGACCGAGTTTGGAATCGGAAAATCCGAAATTACTAGGGTTTGGCTATATGGTCGAGGTGGTTCATCTCGGTGACTGGTTTATGGAATCGGTGGGACCGAGATTACTTATGAGCATATGTTGGAATGAAAGATTGCTGATAGTTTGAGAGATAAATCACTAAGCACTTTGAGCAACCAGATCATCATCATAACCTCATCCCTTTTAATAGTATTGGCTTTCCTATGGACTCAATGTGATCTTGGATCACTAAACCAAAATGGAGTCTTGACCTTTTGCCAATCCTTTCCTTAGCATCCTAGGGGTCCACCTTTCTAGTCCTTTTGCCATGCCAGAGTGATTGACTTTCTGAAACATACTTGATGAAAGCATTAGACCAACCATAAAGTATGTTGTCATTAATTACCAAAACCACCAGGAGCAAATGTGCTTTCAATCTCCCCTTTTGGTAATTGATGGCAACACACAAAATAAGATATCAAAGCTTACTAAAAGAAAGACAGGATTATCATTAAAGCTTTGACGAACATGTAGTACATGTGCTCCCCTACAAGTGTGCAAGATTTTAGATTTTGGTTTTGGATTACCACAAGCACACATGAGAGAAAAGCAAGATGTGCTACATGCAGCTTGGCTATATGCATCGAGAGCAGATGAGGATAAGTGAGTGATGATGCATATGTGCATGGTGATTTCTTGCAAACAAGTATTCACAAGCAAGTCACCATCATGCACATTCTCAAAAAATGCATATACTTACCTTGGAGTTCCTTGGCATTGTACCAAGAAATAAGCTTGGGAAAACAAGGTTAGATAACACAAGAGTATTTCTTCATCCAACAGCAAGAACATCAAGAGTACCAAGCCAGGGATGACATGTATAAAGAGTGTCTCATGTTGAGCACTAGCTTGAATCAGCAAACATGTCTCCCAAGACTGAAAGATTTTCAATGAGCTCTGAGAGATTTTGCTTTGCATAAGATACCAATTGTGCTTTTCATAAGATACTAATTGTGAGAGCAAGAGAAGCAAGAATCAAAGGAATAATGCCAAATGTATTATCACAGTGAAATATGGCAAAGCTTTGATGTGATCCTCTCCCCCTTAAGGTAAGATTGTTTTTCTTCTCCCTTTAAACTTTCTTTTCTCCCCTTATCCTCCAATCTCCCCCTAAGCTCCCCCTAAATCTTCTCCCCCTTTGACATCAAGTGCCGAAAAGGACAGTAAACCAGGAAGGGCAGAAAGGATGGAAGGAAGGAAGTGGGATCCTTAAGAATCACAACTTGTTCAATAAGAAACATGCATAAAGAATCATTGAGTTGAGCTGCAGAAGATGCCATCCTGAAAGAAAATCGGTGACACCGATGGAGATGGATCGGTATATCCGAAAGTCTGAGACTTAGGGCAGATCCTTTTTCGGTCAGACCGAAGTATTTGAGTCGGTGACGCCGAGTTTAATTCCAAGGAAATATAGAAATAATTCAGCTCACTTTGCAAGGAAAGTTTCAAAAGATTTGCAATGAATCTGTAAAAGATTTTCAGGGAATTTATCAGAGCCAAAAAGATATACACAAGTTTTTTTTTAAAAAAAAAACTCAATGAGAGAGCATAAGAGAAAAACTCCAAAATATATGTACTTCATCTAGATAGGGGTCGGCGACTAGGTCACCTATGTTTGAGTATATTGACTTAGGAGTCAAATGAGGACATTTGATCATAGGTCATACTCATCGTTTAAGCTCAAAAATGGGGTTGCCATTTTTCGATTAAGCATTTGATGTGATCACATCTTTTGAAGCTGCTTGTACTCATGTCTTGGAGCAAAGCTTCTTCAAGATGTGAAAAACATACCTTGGGCTTGTTGTTGCTTGTACTCATGTAGGTGAACTTGATGTTGATGCTCATAGAATGTGAAGTTGGAGCACCATTTCCAATTGTATAGTTCATCTTCCTACATGGGTTAGGCAAGCAAGGAAATTCTCAAGAATATCCAAGATGACAAGAGTGAAGTACTAGACGTATAAGGTGTCAAAAAGGATATGTGGAATTTTGTTCCTTGAACTCAACATCCCAAAGAGCTAGATACTTGGTTAATGACAAGATTACTCATGATTTGAGTGTGTGATAATCTTGTTGAATGTAGACCATCCAAGTACCTGCAAGGAGTTAGATGCAGCACAAGGGGGCAAATGTTTCCAAGACATATGATCATCATCATAAGAGAGATATCAAGGATTAGTCAATTAGGCTCATGCCTTGCATGCATCAATGGAGTTTTCACTCCAAGTTGGAAGCATCAATGATGTTCAACTCACTCCTTAAGCGACAAAACACTTTCTCATCAAGTGGTTTTGTAAAGATATCTGCAAGCTATTTGTCAAGATTTAACATGCTTAAGATCAATGTCACCCTTAGCAATGTGATCACGAATAAAATGGTGATTTAACTTCAATGTGTTTCATGCGAGAGTGTTGCACGGATTGTGTCCAATCTTAATTGCACTTTCATTGTCACAAAGCAAAGGAACATGTCTCGCATGTATCCCATAATCCTTAAGCGTTTGTGTCATCCATAGCAACTGAGCACAACACGAACCAGCAGCAATATATTCTGCTTCAGCAGTAGATAATGACACTGAATTTTGTTTCTTGGAGGACCAAGATACAAGGGATCGACCGAGGAATTGACACGTACCCGAAGTTGACTTTCTATCAATCTTGTCTCCGGCATAGTCCGAGTCGGAATAGCCAACAAGATCGAAAGAGGCCCTCTTAGGATACCAAATGCCAAAGTTAGGTGTGTGTATCAAATATCTCACAATTCTTTTAACAGCTTTAAGATGACATTCTTTAGGAGCAGCTTGATATCGAGCACACATGCATACACTCAACATTATGTCAGGACGAGAAGCACAGAGATATAGTAGAGAACCAATCATGGATCGATAAACCTTTTGATCAACAGGTTCTCCATCTTTAGTCAAGTCATTATGTCCACTAGTAGGCATGGGGTTCTCATACCTTTGCTCTCTTGCATGTTGAACTTCTTGAAGAGATCCTTAGTGTACTTTGTTTGTGAGACAAAGTACCCTCCTTAGATTGCTTGATTTGCAACCCAAGGAAGAATTTGAGTTCACTCATCATGGACATCTCATACTTCTCCGACATAAGCTTTCCAAACTTCTCACTAAAATGAGGGTTAGTTGAACCAAAGATAATATCATCAACATATATTTGGCACACAAAT
>JAHHZJ010001409.1:0-25700 GCA_021437245.1 Aegilops speltoides | reverse complement strand
GATGGCAACATACATCAAAGCTTTAGATAAAGATATAAGGAATAGCAAGTAAAGCTTTGGAAAGACATGTAACAAACATAGGCTCCCTACATGTATGCAATCATGTAAATATGGAATGTAGAAGCATGTGAGAGCATAAACATGATAGAGCTGGCAATGTGTTACATGTATCTTGGCCATATGCATCGAGCAAAGGATGTTAAAGAAAATACCTTCATGCTCATGAGTTCTTCTTGCAAACAATATGTACATCGCAAGAATTCCTCATACACATGATTGTGATGCATATACTTACCTTGTAGTCCCGAGTTGTCTTAGGATGAAATGAACCTCGTAAACAAGGTTAGATAACACATACATCTACTAGCCGAGCAAATAGAAGAGACCACAAGAATACCAACACTAGGATGACATGTAGAGAGGAGTACTAAGTACCACATTGAATTAGACATGTCCCCAAGAGTAAAGATATGCAATGAATTTAAATGATCTCTTTCCCTTAGATGTCTTGTTCCTAATCTAACATGGGATACCGGGAGAAGATAGGAATAGAAAATCAGAGATGAAAGAAAATAGAGCGAAAGATATGAATGATGATCAAAGTCGATGCATGCTAATGCAAATAGGCACAATCGTAACATATGAACATGTCTCTCCTCAAGAAGACATGTGAACATCTCTCCTCTTGAACACTAAGCATCCGGGATCCTTGAGAAATACTTTGTACTTAAGTATCCTCTCCCGAGATCTCTCTCCTTTGAGGGTCTCTCCCCTTAGGTCTCTCTCCCTTAAGAAGGAAGGTGATAAGCTTTGATGCTCTCTCTCTTCGATGATAAGCTTTGATGTTCTCTCTCCCCTTTGACATCAATTTCCAAGAAGGGTCTTCGAATCCGAATGGGTTTGGTCCTTGAGACACAGAGCAAAGCAATGATAAAATGTGATGCTTGTAGAGGACAAGATTCATTGAGTGGAGCCGATCAAGAAACACGAGTATGTGGCAAATAGTTTTTCCTGCTAGAAATCGCTGGCACCGAGTGGTATGTTTCAACAGATCAAAGGATTCTGGCATGAAACATCAAATCGGTGAAACCGAAGTTCATCACAGAGAAAACACTTGTCACCTCAACTCCCTAGACTAGTAAGATCTCACAAAGATTTGCAAGGAATTTACGTAAAGATGTGCAATGAATTTGAATGCGTAAAATGCAAGAGCAAAAAAGAAAGAAATCTAGATGAGGGTTTTTTGAAAGGGGAAACAAATATGCATGAGACAAATGCAAAAACACGAAAAGAACACAAGAGAACTTCATCTAGAGATGGTCGGTGTCGGTGTCAAACCGCGGATCTCGGTAGGGGGTCCCGAATCGCAAGGCCTAGGCGGATGGTAACAGGAGACAAGGCACGATTTTTACCTGTGTTCGCCCTCTCGATGGAGGTAAAACCCTACTCCGCTTGATTGATATTGATGATATGGGTAGTACAAGAGTGGATCTACCATGAGATCAAGGAGGCTAAACCCTAGAAGCTAGCCTATGGTATGATTGTTGTAATGGTTGTGTCTCACGGACTAAAACCCTCCGTTTATATAGACACCAGAGAGGGCTAGGGTTACAATGGTAGGAGATCTAAATATCCCAGACGCCAAGCTTGCCTTCCACGCCAAGGAAAGTCCCATCCGACACGGACTAAGTCTTCAATCTTGTATCTTCATAGTCTTGGAGTCCGCAGACGATGATAGTCCGCTGTCCGACACCCCTAGTCCAGACTCCTCAAGAGCTCCTAACCAAAGCTTCAATGATGATAAGTCCAAACAGATATAGTCTTCGGCGTGCAAGGCGGTTCTCCTCCGATTCCATGTGCTTGCTAATAGTGTCCGCCCTTACAAATGTTGCGCCCCGGCTTCCACGCCAATAAAGGTTTTCTTCCACGATTGCACGTAATGCGAAAGGCCAGGTATATTTTATGTTTTACCCCTAGTCGCAAATAACCTGCCTATAAGAGAGGCAAGGATCCGATCCAAACCACACCACCTTCCTTCCATGAAAGTACTCATCGGAGCACCTCTCACCAAAAATCCATTCCATCATGGACCGTCGATGCGCTCCTCCTCTCGCCCCCATCTCCGCCAGAGATTGAGGAAATGTTCTGTCCCGCACAACTAGCCGGTGACGCCCAAGCGGAGGGATATCTTCCTCCGCCTTTATGGTCCCGGCTTGAGCTGGCTGGCCACCTACAAAGGTGGGAAGCAAGCGAGGCCACCCCAAGTCCCAATAAAGGGAGCGGGTATGCTTGGCCCCTATCCGATAAGGGGCTCGGATTTCTATACATCCGCTCCTCCGGCCCTCGGAGTTCTACGGACTCACTTCATCACCTCACGCCCACCTCTATTCTCGATATCGAAGTTTCAGAGTTTATGAGCTATTCCGGCATCGAGCCCCATTTCGCACCGTGGAAGAGGTTATTCGCCTGCACTTCGCTCACAAGGGGTCCATATATCAAGTGGGCGGTGCCAAATATGGCATATCGCCGACCGGATATTCATCCGGGACCCTAAGAAGGCCCCAAGACCGGCCTTCGTAATGGTTTTATGTAGAGGACGCCCACCGTTCGACCTTGTTCGGATCGCCTCCCGGAGTTCAGAATGCTCCTTCAAGAAACGCCTGAGTTGGCGCCCCGGAGCCCCCACCGAGGAGGACAAGAGCGCCCATTATTTGATGGGCCGGATAGGTTATCGCCCATTCCGGACGACCATGATTGGAGTCATGGCCACGCATCATGCAGGGGTGCACCGCAATACAGGGGCCACCCCATGTGGGATTTCAACGGAGAGAATGATGCCACTCTATGGTCGCCAAGGGCCGGATCGGCCGATGATCTCGTTGAAAGCACATTTGCTCCCCGGTGGTTTTGGTAATTAATGACAACATACTTTGTGGTTGGACTAATGCTTTTATCAAGTATGTTTCAGGAAAGTCAATCACTTTGGCATGGCAAAAGGACTGGAAAGGTGGACCCCTAGGATGCTAAGGAAAGCATTGGCAAAAGCTCAAGACTCTATTTTTGGTTTAGTGATCCAAGATCACATTGAGTCTATAGGAAAGCCAATACTATTAAAAGGGGATGAGGTTATGATAATGATCTGGTTGCTCAAGTGCTTAGTGATACATCTCCTAGACTATCAGCACCTCTCACTTCCAATACACACTCATAAGTAATCTCGGTCCCACCGATTTCCAAAACTCAGTCACACCGAGATGAACCACCTCAGCCATATAGCCAAACCCTAGTAATTTTGGATTTTCCGATTCCAAACTCGGTCTCACCGAAACTAGTGTTGCCAAGCTTCTGTAACCTTCTGTAATCAAATCGGTGTCACCGAGATGATAAAGTCGGTCCCACCGAGATTGGCAAACCCTAGTCTTTGGAAGAATCGGACTCACCGAGATTGTATTTTCGGTCCCACCGAAAATCCCAACGTTCACAAGATTTGAACTTTCGGTCTCACCGAGTTGTCAACTTCGGTCTGACCGAGATTGGTCAAATGTGTGTAATGGTTGGATTTGTGTGGAGGCTATAAATACCCTCCACCTCCTCTTCATTCGTGGAGAGAGCCATCGAAAGAACTACCACTCCTACCTTACATTTCGAGAAGAAAACTACCTACCCTTGTGTTGAGATCAAGTTGCTCCACTCCCACCATATGAAACTTGATTTCTAGCCTTCCCAAGTTGCTTTCCACTCAATCCTTTCTTCCACCACAGCCAAATCAGTGAGGAGAGTTGAGTGTTGGGGAGATTATCATTTGAAGCACAAGAGCAAGGAGTTCATCATCACCAACACCATCTATTACCTTTTGGAGGGTGGTGCCTCCTAGATTGGTTAGGTGTCGCTTGGGAGCCTCCACAAGATGTGGAGTTGAACCAAGAAGTTTGTAAGGGCAAGGAGATCGCCTACTGTGAAGATCTACCCCAGTAAGGCTAGTCCTCCGTGGGCGATGCCATGATGGCATAGACAAGGTTGCTTCTTCGTGGACCCTTCGTGGGTGGAGCCTCCGTGGACTCTCGCAGCCGCTACCTCCGTGGGTTGAAGTCTCCATCAACGTGGATTGACGATAGCACCACCTATCGGAACCACGAGAAAATCTCCGTGTCTCCAAACTGCGTTTGATCTTCTCCACCCCTCTTTTCTACTTGTGCAATTTACTTTCCGCTGCCCATACTCTAGAATTGCATGTGTAGTAAGCTGCTTGACTTGTGTGATATGCAAAATCTGCCAAAAACTTGTCTTTGCCAAAAGGCATAATTTTTATCTTGTCGAGTAGTCTAATCACCCCCCCTCTAGACACTCTTACCTTCAACGATCCTACAATTGGTATCAAAGCCTTGGTCTCCATTGCTTTGGTTTGCACACCATTGGAGGAAGATGGACGTGTCCACGTTTGGGAGTGTTAGTCATAGAGTGCCTATTCTTGATGGAGTGTCCTACAACTCATGGAGGATTGAAATGCTTGCTATCTTTAAGATGTACAACTTGCGCAAATATGTTGAAACCCCATATGTACCTCCATTTGACCCCTTGCACCCTACTATGGATGAAGAGCTTGATTTGCTTCAGAACCTTAGAACTGTAAATCTCATCATTAGAGGCTTGCCCGATAACTTGCTTGAGCTTGTCACAAACTTTGAGTGTGCTTATGCTATGTGGAAGTTCTTGGAAGAACTTTATCCGACTACTCTTTGAGAGGTCTTGATGAAATTCTATACAAGACTATTGAATTTGATATGATGCGCCTAATGATCCCAACTTTGATAAATGCTTCTTTGAGCTTCGTGATCTCATGAAAAGAAGGGTGATCCGGACTTATCAATGTTCTAATTAGAAATGCTCTTGTATTGCATTCCGATGATTATTATCACATTGACAAAACTAATGTAAGTCATTGTCAAATTGACCTAGGTATTGATGATGAATTATCTATGGGTCAATATGATGATGAGCATGAGCATGATGATGATTATCCGATTCGACACCGAGCTAGACAAGATCATGAAGAGTCTCAATCTTATGGCAAATCTGAGAGACTACATATCCGTGGAAAAGAGTGGATTCTTGATAGTGGATGCACCGATCACATGACCGGAGATGAAGACATGTTTCGAGAGCTTGCAAAGAACGATGGTCCACGCAAGTATGTGACTTTTGGAGACAACTCCAAGGGTAAGGTACTTGGCCTTGGTAAGGTGGCCATATCTCATGATAGCTCCATTAAAAATGTCATGCTTGTTGAATCACTTGGATACAATTTACTTTCCGTGTCTAGATTAGCTGACTTTGGATTTAATGTGCTATTCATCAAGTAGATTGCCAAGTCTTTCGTCGTGACAATCATAACATGGTCTTTACCGTATCCGTAGAGAGTGATCTATACATTGTTGATTTCACTAAGAAAGCTCAACCTAGAACTTGCTTCATTGCTAAACCGCTAAAGGTTGGCTTTGGCATAGAAGGCTTGGACATGTTGGTATGCGTAATCTAGATAAGCTAATCAAAGGTGATCATATTCTTGGTGATAAAGATGTTTTATTTGACAAAGATAGACTCAGAGTGCTTGTCAAGGTGAAAACAAGTAGGTGGAAGTCATCCCGTGAAGAACATCATGACTACAAGGAGACCGCTTGAGCTCCTTCATATGGATCTTTCGTCCCAATGCTTACAAAAGCCTTGGTGGTAACTCCTTTGGTCTAGTTATTGTTGATGATTATTCCAGATTTACGTGGGTATTTTTCCTTGATGACAAATCGCAGGTTCGAGAATCTTCAAAACCTTTGCTAGAAAGGCCCAAAATCAATTCGAGGTGAAGATCAAGAAAGTTCGAGGACAACGAACGGAGTTCAAGAACGCCCATGTGGACTCTTTTCTCGATGAGGAAGGGATTCTACATGAGTTCTCGGTTACGCATACACCCTCAACAAAATGGAGTTGTTGAGAGGAAGAACCAAACGCTCATTGAGATGGCGAGAACGATGCTTGATGAATACAAGACAATCAAGCACTTTTGGGGTGAAGCCACGAGACAGCCTTGTCATGCTATCAATGTGCTTTATCTTCACAAGCTCCTCGGCAAGACTTCATACGAGCTCCTCACCGTAACAAACCCCAAGTGGGATACTTTCGTGTCTTTGGTTCAAAATGCTATATCCTTGATAAGCATCGTCGGTCTAAATTTGCTCCTAAAACTCATGAAGGCTTTTTCCTCGTTATGGATCAAACTCCCACACCTACCGTGTTCACAATAATTTCACCCAAAGGTCAAGAGACGGTAGATGTGAAGTTTGATGAATCTAATGGCTCGCAAGTAGAGCAAATGCCTATTGATGTAGGAGACAAGGACCCATCGAAGCCATTCGAGATTTATCTATTGGAAAGATCCGTCCCATGGAAGTGAAGGAGAGTACCTCATCTACATATGTGGAGCCCCCACCTCACGGCAAGATGAACCTCAAGGCAACATGGAGGCCTCCACAAGTGGAACTCACCAAGATGAGGAAGTGCGACAAGAAGATCCACCACAACCTCCTTCTCCACCACCACAAGACAACACCAACAACAATGAAGAAGAAGAGGAAGATGAGGATGATGAGGAAGCTGAGCCGCGACCACAACAAAAGCTATCTCGAGTTCGAGCAAGAGTCAAGAAGAATCATCCCGTGGAACAAATGATGAATGACATCGACCGGAGAATCACTCGCCTAAAACTCGCTTAGCTAACTTTTGTGAGCATTACTCATTTATTTCTAGTCTTGAACCTATGAAGGTAGAAGAAGCGCTTGAAGACCCGGATTGGGTGAACGCTATGCGTGAAGAGCTACACAACTTCGAGAGGAACAACGCTTGGACTTTGGTAGAGAAGCCCAATGATGACCAAAACGCTATTGGAACCAAATGGGTGTTTCAAACAAGCAAGATGAGGATGGACAAGTCATCCGCAACAAGGCTCGCCTCAGAGCACAAGGTTACACACAAGTCGAAGGTATGGACTATGGTGAGACCTATGCCCCATTGCTAGACTTGAGTCCATTCGCATTCTCCTTGCTTATGCCAACCACCATGATATTACTCTCTATCAAATGGACATTAAAAGTGCTTTCTTAAATGGTGAAATTGAGGAGGAAGTATTTGTGAAACAACCTCCGGATTTGTGAATCCTAAAAGCCTAATCATGTTTACAAGTTGCACAAAGCTCTTTATGGTCTTAAACAAGCCCCTAGAGCTTGGTACAAATGCTTGACTAGCTTTCTTCTTGAGAAAGGATTTGAGATTGGAAAATAGACTCAACGCTATTCACTTAAAAGGGTTGATGGTGAACTATTTGTGTGCCAAATATATGTTGATGATATTATCTTTGGTTCAACTAACCCTCATTTTAGTGAGAAGTTTGGAAAGCTTATGTCGAGAAGTATGAGATGTCCATGATGAGTGAACTCAAATTCTTCCTTGGGTTGCAAATCAAGCAATCTAAGGAGGGTACTTTTGTCTCACAAACAAAGTACACTAAGGATCTCTTCAAGAAGTTCAACATGCAAGAAAGAAAGGTATGAGAACCCCATGCCTACCAAAGGACATAATGACTTGACAAAAGATGGAGAACCTGTTGATCAAAAGGTTTATCGATCCATGATTGGTTCTCTACTATATCTCCGGCTTCTCGCCCCGACATAATGTTGAGTGTATGCATGTGTGCTCGATATCAAGCAGCCCCTAAAGAATGTCATCTTAAAGCTGTTAAAAGAATTGTGAGATATTTGATACACACACCTAACTTTGGCATTTGGTATCCTAAGAGGGCCTCTTTCGATCTTGTTGGCTATTCCGACTGACTATGCCGAGACAGGTTGATAGAAAGTCAACTTCGGTACGTGTCAATTTCTTGGTCGATCCCTTGTATCTTGGTCCTCCAAGAAACAAAATTCAGTATCATTATTCATCAAGCAGAATATATTGCTGCCGGCTCATGTTGTGCTCAGTTGCTGTGGATGACACAAACGCTTAAGGATTATGGGATACATGCAAGACATGTTCCTTTGCTTTGTGACAATGAGAGTGCGATTAAGATTGGACACAATCCCGTGCAACACTCTCGCACGAAACACATTGAAGTTCGTCACCATTTTATTCGTGATCACATTGCCAAGGGTGACATCGATCTTAAGCATGTTCGTACTGACAAACAGCTTGCAGATATCTTTACAAAACCACTTGATGAGAAAGTATTTTGTCGCCTAAGGAGTGAGTTGAACATCATTGATGCTTCAAACTTGGAGTGAAAACTCCATTGATGCATGCAAGGCATGAGCCTTATTGACTAATCCTTGATACTTCTCTTATGATGATGATCATATGTCTTGGACACATTTGCCCCCTTGTATTGCATCTAACTCCTTGTAGGTACTTGGATGATCTACATTCCACAAGATTACCACACACTCAAATCATGAGTAATCTTGTCATTGACCAAGTATCTAGCTCTTTGGGATGTTGAGTTCAAGGAACAAGATTCCACATATCCTTTTTGACACCTAATACACCTAGTATTTCACTCTTGTCATCTTGGACATTCTTGAGTATTTCCTTGCTTGCCTAACCCATGTAGGAAGATGAACTATACAATTGGAAATGGTGCTTCACCTTCACATTCTATGAGCATCTACATCAAGTTCACCTACATGAGTACAAGCAACAACAAGCCCAAGGTATGTTCTTCACATCTTGAAGGAGCTTTGCTCAAAGTCATGAGTACAAGCAGCTTCATAAGATGTGATCACATCAAATGCTTAATCGAAAAATGGCAACCCCATTTTGAGCTTAAACGATGAGTATGACCTATGATCAAATGTCCTCATTTGACTCCTAAGTCAATATACTCAAACATAGGTGACTTTGTCGCCGACCCCTGTCTAGATGAAGTACATATGTTTTGGAGTTTTGCTATTGTCTCTTATGACTCTCTCCTTGAGTTTTCTTTTTAATCAAAAAAAAACTTCATCTAGCAATCTTTTTATTTCTACTTTTTTTTTGTTTTTGTGAATATCTTTTTGGCTCTGATCAATTCCCTGAAAATCATTTACAAATTCAGTGCAAATCTTTTGAAACATTCCTTGCAAAGTGAGCTGAATTATTTCTGAATTTCCTGAATTAAACTCAAGGCCACCGACTTTAAACTTTCGGTCTCGACCAAAAGGATCTGTCCTAAGTCTCCGACTTTCGACCCACCGATCCATCTCGCTTCGTGTCACCGATTTCCTTTCGGATAGCATCTTCGCAGCTCAACTCAATGATTCTTTATGCATGTTTCTTATTGAACAAGTTGTGATTCTTATGATCCCATTTCTTTCCTTCCATCTTTCCTGCCCTTCCTAGTTTACCGTCCTTTTCGCACTTGATGTCAAAGGGGGAGAAGATTTAGGGGGAGCTTAGTGGGAGATTGGGAGATAAGGGGAGAAGAGAAGATTTAAAGGGAGAAGAAGAGCAATCTTACCTTAAGGGGGAGAGAATCAACTCAAAGCTTTGCCGTGTTCCATATTGTATATTACATTTGGCATCATTCTTTTGATTTTGCTTTCTTCACTCTCACAATTGGTATCTTATGAAAAGCACAATTGGTATCTTATGAAAAGCAAAATTTCTCAGAGCTCATTGAAAATCTTTTAGTCTTGGGAGACATGTTTGCTGATTCAAGCTTGTGCTCAATATGAGACACCCCTTATCCATGTCATCCCTGGCTTGGTACTCTTGATGTTCTTGGTGTTGGTTGAAGTAATACTCTTGTGTTATCTAACCTTGTTTTCCCAAGTTTATTTCTTCAGGTACAATACCAAGGAACTTCAAGGTAAGTATATGCATCTTGCAGAATGCGCATGATGGTGACTTGCTTGTGAATACTTGTTTGCAAGAAACCACCATGCACATATGCATCATCTTTCACTTATCCTCATCTGCTTCTGATGCATATAGCCAAGCTACATGTAGCACATCTTGTTCTTCTCTCTGTGTGCTTGTGGTAGTCCAAAACCAAAATCTAAAATCTTGCACACTTGTAGGGGAGTCTGTGTACTACATGTTTGTCAAAGCTTTAATGATAATTCTGTCTTTCTTTCAAGAAGCTTTGATATCTTTGTGTGTTGCCATCAATTACCAAAAGGGGGAGATTGAAAGCACATTTGCTCCCCGGGTGGTTTTGGTAATTAATGACAACATACTTTGTGGTTGGACTAATGCTTTTATCAAGTATGTTTCAGAAAGTCAATCACTTTGGCATGGCAAAAGGACTGGAAAGGTGGACCCCTAGGATGCTAAGGAAAGCATTGGCAAAAGCTCAAGACTCTATTTTTGGTTTAGTGATCCAAGATCACATTGAGTCTATAGGAAAGCCAATACTATTAAAAGGGATGAGGTTATGATAATGATCCGTTGCTCAAGTGCTTAGTGATACATCTCCTAGACTATCAGACCTCTCACTTCCAATACACACTCATAAGTAATCTCGGTCCCACCGATTTCCAAAACTCACCACACCGAGATGAACCACCTCACCATATAGCCAAACCCTAGTAATTTTGGATTTTCCGATTCCAAACTCGGTCTCACCGAAACTAGTGTTGCCAAGCTTCAGAATCTTCAGAATCAAATCGGTGTCACCGAGATGATAAAGTCGGTCCCACCGAGATTGGCAAACCCTAGTCTTTGGAAGAATCGGACTCACCGAGATTGTATTTTCGGTCCCACTCGAAAATCCCAACGCTCACAAGATTTGAACTTTCGGTCTCACCGAGTTGTCAACTTCAGTCCGACCGAGATTGGTCAAATGTGTGTAACGGTTGGATTTTGTGTGGAGGCTATAAATACCCTCCACCTCCTCTTCATTCGTGGAGAGAGCCATCGTAAAGAACTACCACTCCTACCTTACATTTCGAGAAGAAAACTACCTACCCTTGTGTTGAGATCAAGTTGCTCCACTCCCACCATATGAAACTTGATTTCTAGCCTTCCCAAGTTGCTTTCCACTCAATCCTTTCTTCCACCACAGCCAAATCAGTGAGGAGAGTTGAGTGTTGGGGAGATTATCATTTGAAGCACAAGAGCAAGGAGTTCATCATCACCAACACCATCTATTACCTTTTGGAGGGTGGTGCCTCCTAGATTGGTTAGGTGTCGCTGGGAGCCTCCACAAGATGTGGAGTTGAACCAAGAAGTTTGTAAGGGCAAGGAGATCGCCTACTGTGAAGATCTACCCCAGTAAGGCTAGTCCTCCGTATGCGTATGCCATGATGGCATAGACAAGGTTGCTTCTTCGTGGACCCTTCGTGGGTGGAGCCTCCGTGGACTCTCGCAGCTGCTATTCTCCGTGGGTTGAAGTCTCCATCAACGTGGATTGACGATAGCACCACCTATCGGAACCACGAGAAAATCTCCGTGTCTCCAAACTGCGTTTGATCTTCTCCACCCCTCCTTACTACTTGTGGAATTTACTTTCCGCTGCCCATACTCTAGAATTGCATGTGTAGTAAGCTGCTTGACTTGTGTGATATGCAAAATCTGCCAAAAACTTGTCTTTGCCAAAAGGCATAATTTTTATCTTGTCGAGTAGTCTAATCACCCCCCCCCCCTCTAGACACTCTTACCTTCAACGATCCTACAAGCGCCATGAACCATAGGTGCCGCGGACAGCTTTTCGTGACGCTGCAGTTCTCCCCGAGGCGCTGAACGCCTTTAACGCTGGGACGCTAAGACTGCGTCTGCTCAAGATGGCTTGACCAGAGTCATGAGCAAGACGTAGCGACATACGGTAAGAGATTTTAATAGTTGTATATGCCAAGAGTTCTAGACTTAAAGTAGTTAGAGTAACTAATTTAAGGATCATTTGATATGCAGGATCTTACAGAGAGAATACCCAATTGTCCTCAGAGCTGCAAGAGTGCAAGGCCCAACTTGAGGTCAAGATCACGCCAGCAGAGGAAGCACCGAGACCCTCCGTAACACATTATTTCAAAAGATAAGCGTGTGCAGCTTACGTAAGTCCGACAATGATATTGCGGATGTGCACGACTGAATTCGACAAGCAACACATCGCGCCACTTAAGGTCAGCAGAGGGTGCCGACGAAGGTGCAAGCAGAAAGGAACAAGCTCCAGATGCCCACGCCAGCTTGGAGAGGAGCCGAAGGTGTTTGGGCCGAGCTGTTTGGTCCTCGGAAGGAGAATCAGCGCTTGCGCGCATCTATAGTTAGTGCTTGAGCGAACTCCTTTGAAAAGAAAGTTCGGGCGAGGAAGTCAATTGACGTAAATATGTCTCAGAGGTGAGCTCACGGTCGCTCATGGAGGAGATGCCCAGATCAACGGGTGATCAACTTCCCGAAGTGGTGCAACCGCCGAACGAGTTCGGCAGCGATGAGCGCGCTGCCTGTGCTTTATGGTTGTCCCTTCCCTACCCGAGGGCCTTGGAGAGCTTATGGAGAAGCTTCAGAGCGCGGCACTTCCGCTTATGGAAGATTTCGATGCCAAGGTGCTGGAGGCTTGGGCCATGGTGAAGACGCTGCACAAGAAGGCGGATCCCAACCACATGGCCGAGGTCGGACTGGGGCAGGGAAGGAGATCCCTCGTGAGTTTAGTGTACGGCCAAGTAGAGTTGGCCGCTAAATATTCCCAACGGACGTAGAATTAGACAACCTGTTAGACGGATTGAGGAGGAATACAACAAGAGATTTGACAATGTATTTTAAAATGACATGTAAAATGCCTTCTAGCCGGATTGTAGATCGCTTGTCGCCCGACCTTTTCGCTTCAACCTCGGGACCCTAGAGTCCGGAGGTGTCAATACCTTCACGTTAAGAAACAACGTGGCATGCATGGAGACCAAAGAGGGTCATTAGTACTTTATCGCATAAGTGCCCAACTAGTTATGTTATATTACATGGTTAGTAAGAAACATCTTCCAGGAGAATAGTTCCTATGGGTTCCTTTTCTCGAGGCATGCCCTAAAGTGCATGTCCGACCGCAAAAGAGCAGAAAACATCCGGGGCGATAAATAAATAGGTAAAAATCATCTTTCAAGTCACCGACCAATATTCCTTAAGAACGCCATCGCTTCACCCACCGAGGTACACATCCGTCAATCGTAGTAAAATCGCAGAGGTGCTCCTTTACCTCCTAGCCAACAATCGGAACGAGGGGTAAGCAGAGCCGTGCAACCCAGCTTGGCCAAAACTTAAGTCATATCGATGCATATAATGGTGAATAAAGGGTACATGTGGAAGTTTGACACATGTGCCGGGCATGAAGCCCTTATAAGTAAGCTTCGCAAAGAAGCCCCTGTATAATGAGTGCGGATAGCACATCAAGTGTAAAGTAACAATGCGCAAGTAGGCCTTTGAGGGCTTTTTATGAAAAGGTGAGAGAAAAAGAGAAACAAAAGACATGCAAGTGTAAAAATTTGACGGGGAAGGAGACGAACTTAGTCCGGCTAGGCGAGAATCTTCTGGAGGCGGGCTACGCTCCATGGGTTCGCTCGAGTCGGTTGTCCGCAGATTTGCAGACGACGCCCCCGGTCGACTTGATCGATAATGAAGGGACCTTCCCATTTGGGCTTGAGCTTGTCCTTTTCTTATCCGGCAGCGAGAACTAGTTCGCCAACATTGTAAGTCTTAGCTCGATCTCGCTTTGATATCTTCGAGCTCGCCGATAGAATGCGGAACGAGCCTTGGCGATGTCGCGTTCTTCCTCCAATGCGCCCAGCTTCCCGCCGATCCAGCTCGGCTTCTTTCTTCGCATATGCGCACTAGAGGTGAGTCATGAATGATGTCGCAGGCAAACCGCTCAGCTACAGATACCATAAAAATGGTGTGAATCGTAGTACGATTGCGTTGTCCGCAGTCCCCTGTGAGTACGTAGTCAAGCTCCTCTACCCAAAGGCATGTCGATATCGTAAGGGACCGCACTAGTCCGGTTTGATGCCGCCATTATTAGACCATTTGCTCGCTCCACTTGACCGCTGGTTTGAGGATGATAGACAGCGTAATCGAGCTTAATGCCCATATTTTTGCACCATGATTTAACCTCGTCACCGTGAAGTTCGTGCCATTATCGATGATGCTATGGGGACACCATAACGTGTACTACCCCGGATATGAAGTCTATCACTGGTCCCGACTCGCCGCTTTAACCGGCTTGGCCTCTATCCATTTGGTAAATTTGTCCACCATGACCAATAGGTACCTTTGCTTGTGGGTTCCCCTTTAAGGGTCCGACCATGTCAAGCCCCTGCACCGCAAACGCCGTAATTGGTATAGTTTTGAGGGTGGTGGGTAGCATATGGCTCGATTAGCAAAGAGCCGACAACCGACGATCTTTGGACTAAGTCCCGAGATCCGCCTCGCCGCCACCAATAAAATCCTCAGACGAATGCTTTGCCTACAAGGGCCCGAGCTGCATGGTGTCCGCCTTAGTCCAAGATGAATTTCAGCCCGAGGTTTCGCTTCTTCTTCGGAGATACACCGCTGAAGGACTCCTTGTGTTTTCTTATAGAGTTCTCCTCATGGACCTTGTAGGCTTTAGATCACCGGACTATGCAATGGGCCTCATTTTGGTCTTCGGGAGTTCCCGCCGAGTAAGTAGGCTAGGAATGGCTCGGCCCACGGGCGCATTACGCCATTATTTCGTAATGAAGGTGTTATTTCATCGGCCGAGTCACCGATTATGTCGATTGTTCTGTGGTTAGGCAGCGGCCGCCTGTGTTGTTATTTCCGACTCCTCTTCCCATAGTACGGATGGCTTAAAGAGCCATTCCAGAAGATGTTTGAGGACAGCGTATGCGCGACCGATGCGCGCTAACACGCCTGCTGCTTGGTTATTATCCTGTGCCACGGGTGGAATTCAAGTCCTTCGAACCGGCCGACATTTTAGGACAGCATTACGATAGGCTGCCATCTTCGGATCCTGGCATCAAAGTTCCATTTACTTGGGATATTGCAGGTTTGAACTCAGACACCTCTAGGCATTGAATGCCCATGGAGATTGCCATCCGGAGGCCATGTAGGAGGGCCTCATATTCGCCGCGTTGTTGGAGTCCGTACATTATCCGGCACGATTGATTGTGTCCCGTTGGGGATGTCAATACGACGCTAGCCCCATGCCGCCAACATTTTGGAGCCGCGGCGCATAATCCATTTGAGGTGCGCCGATTTTAGGGAGTTCGCTTCACCATTCGCACAAAGTCAGCCAAGACTTGCATTTTATAGCTCACCGAGGTTTGTGTTATATCGAATGGTAAGAGCTCAATGGCCCATTTTGCAATCCTCGCCTGCCGCGTCATGTTGTTTATAATGTCATTGAGGGGCACTTCGAGGCCATTGTTATCGAACACTCTTGAAAGTAGTGTCGAGCTTCCGGATGCTATGAACACCGTGACACGCTATCTTTTGATAGTGCGGTACCGGACTTGCAGGAGTTAAGACAAGGATACGTAGTACAATCGGTCTTTGATGTGTCAGCGATGTATAACAACATTGGTTCGCCTAAAGGCGCAGCAAGATCGGATTTGTTGCCAATATGGCTTTGATTTCTTCGAGTCCCAGAAGGGCGTGATCCGGCCCACCAAAGTGTTCGCTACCGAGGAGGCGATAGAGGGCAATAACTTTTCTCCCAAACGGGAGATAAAGCGCTTAGGGCCGCCACGCATCCAAATAATTTTGTATTTGTTTGAGGTCTTTGAATATCTAGCTGTGACAGAGCTCGGATCTTGGCTGGGTTTGCTTCAATTCCTCTATCTGGATACAATGAAGCTCAGAGCTTTCCTACCGGTACGCCAAAATGCATTTTTCCGGATTCAATTTTGATGTCATATGCTCGAGGTTGTCGAATGTGAGCCTCAAATCGCCTACTAGAGTTTCGACGTTTTGGTTTTGACGACCACGCCGCTCACGATGCTTCTACTATTTTGCCGATCCGGGTAGCTAGACATGTCCGAATCATGCGCCGATATGTTGCCCGGCGCTTTTGAGCCCGAAGGGCATCGTGTTGAAGTAGAATGGTCCATATGGAGTGATGAATGCCGTGCAGCTTGGTCCGCTCCGCCATCTTGATTTGATGGTAGCCGAATATGCGCCAAGGAAGCACAATGAATCGTGTCTCGCAATAGCATCGATTATTTGGTCGATGCGGGAGGGGAAGGGATCCTTTGGGCAGGCCTTGTCGAGGTCTTTAAAATCGCACATAGGCGCCAGATTTGTCCTTCTTGGTACCATTACCAGTTTGCTAGCCATCCGGATGTTTGATGTCTCCGATGAATCCGCCCAAGAGTTTGGCTTGTTCTTCTCCCATTGCCTGCCTTTTGGGTTCGGGAATCGCCAAGAGCCTGTTGATCGCTTGAATCCTTTTAGGATGTTTAGGCTATGTTCTACCAATCGCATGGGATTCCCGCATATTCTCAGGTGCCAAAGTGAAGATGTCCCAATTTTCCCGAAGGAATTTCGCAGGCGACATCTACGCTAAGGTTTAACGTGCCTCGCTGAGGTCAGCTTTGTTGGGTCCTGGTGGACCTCGAATTTGACTATTTCGTCTCGCTGGTTTGAAAGAGGTGGACTTGGATCTCTTATCGAGTATCACATCGCCCCTATTCACCGTAGAGCGCAGCGCAGTTGAGTTCTTCTCGCCGCTAGGGCTTCGTGATAGTGCTCCAAGGCTAATGCGGCTCGTCTTGTTTTCGCCATGAGTGCTATGTCCGGATCACTAGCGAGAGTGATTGTTCCACGGCCCTGCATCTTAAGCTTCATGTACCCGTAATGGGGTATGGCTTGAAAAATTGTGAATGCCTCCCATCCTAATATAGCGTGATATCCGCCTGAACGGGCCACTTGGAACGTGACCTCTTTGGACCTATAATTGTCCATGAGCCTAACACCACATCAAGTGTGATTTTTCCTGCAAAAGGCTTCCCGCTAGGGATTATTCCTCTAAAGGTTGTGCCGCTTGCTCAACGCGTCGGCCTATTTCCATTTTTGAAGGGTTTTCAGAGATGAGGTTTAGTCCCGCCGCCATCCATGAGTACCTTGGTAAGACGAAGCCGTGTAACGCCTCGATGCGGCTATATCTCCCACGTGTCGAAGCATGACTTAGAGGCATAACCGCATTGAAAGCAATGTCGCAAGTGAGGTAATCTTCACACAACCCATGTAATACATAAGGGAAAGAGATACATAGTTGGCTTACAATCGCCACTTCACACAATTACATGAATAAAGCATTACATCATCCAGATACAATCAAGGTCCACACGGAACCAAAATAAAAGAAGAACCCCAAATGCGATAAAGGTCCCCGATCGACTTCTAACCGACTCCACTATCGATCAACTAGAACGAAACAACACAAAGGGCAAGATCTTCATCGAGCTCCTCCTTGAGCTTGGTCTGCGCCACCGCCGTAACATAGGCACCGCAAACCGGTTTTGAAGTATCCGTGAGTCACGAGGACTCAAAGAATCCCATTACCATGGGTATCAAGACTAGCGAGCTTAATGGGAAAGGAAGGGTAAAGTGGTGAGGTTGCAGCAGCGACTAAGCAATGTATGGTGGCTAACCAACGCAAATAAGAGCGAGAAGAGAACAAGCGGAACGGTCGTGAAGCTAGCAATGATCAAGAGGTGATCCCTAACACCTACTTACGCCAAACATAACTCGTAAACCGTGTTCACTTCCTGACCACGAGAAGAGACCATCACGGCTACACACACGCTGATGCGCTTTAATTCGGATCCGTGTCAAGTTATCTACAACCGACATTAACAAATTCCCATCTGCCACATAACCGCGGTCACGGCTCTCGAAAGTTTAAACCCGCAGGGTGTCCCAACTTAGCCCATGACAAGCTCGCGATCAACGGCGAATAGACCTTCTCCCAGAAGACCCGACGCCTCGAATCCCGTTTACAAAGACATTTCGACAATGGTAAAACAAGACCAAGAAGCCGCCTGATGCCCGATAATCCCGATAGGAGCTGCACATATCTCGCTCGTGGCAACATCGGATAAGCTAAGCGACAGTACCGACGAACCAAGTTGCTAAGGGGTGGTCCCAAGACGGTGCTCTAGTTTGGACCAACGCTAGATAAGCACCGCCCGGGGCTATATAAAGATGACCTCGAGAGAGCGACTCCAAGGGAAAAATAGGTGGTGGTGAGGCAAATGGTAAAAGTCAAAGTTGCCTTGCGACAAGTTTTATTCAAAGCGAACCGTCAGGGGTCCTATAAATCACCCGACCGCATAAGGAACGCAAAATCCGGGAACATAATACCGTATGATGTAAACTAGGGCGGCAAGAGGAACAAAACACTGTGCATAAGGCCGAGCCTTCCACCCTTTACCAAATATATAGATGCATTAATAATATAAGAGATATTGTGATATCCCAACATAACCCCGCCCACCAAGGAGAAATCTTCAACTTCACCGCAGCTAGCAACGCTATAAGAGGGCTGAGCAAAAGCGTAACATAGCCAAACAACGGTTTGCATAGGAAAGGTGTCAAAGGTTAGGGGTTCATGGCAATATGGGATGGCTTGATAAACAGTGATAGGCAAGCAAAGCATAGCGATAGAACGAAGCAACTAGCATAGCAATGATAGTAGTGAGATCTAGGTAGCGGTCATCTTGCCTCGAAATCCCGCTTAGGAAGAAGAACGAGTCCATGAAGAAGATGAACGGATGAAGCCGAACCATATCGTAGATTTAACGCATCCTCACGATCGCAACGAAACGGGAACTATCGAGAAGAAGCACACAACATAGTAAACACACCACACATGAACAAGACATGATGCACAACAAGCATGATGCATGACCAAGCTACATGAAGCTACTCATGGCAAGAGATGATGCAAACAAGAGCAACACATCAAAGGCAAGTTTAAATGAGGCTGGAAACAACATATAACAATTCCTAGTAAGTCCTCAAATGCAAATTTTGAAATTGGTCCAGAACTGAATAAACATTATGTTGAAGTTGTTAAACAGCAAGTTAAAGATCACCAAGATGATCTACACGAAATTTTAGTCAAGTTACATATAAAGTTCATTAGATTCGGAGCTACGGCCTAGAAGATATGAGCAAAACAAGTTAAACATGGCATTGATGCAAAATGCATACAAACATCAAGCAAGCACCTCAAAACAAGGATGCAACATGATAATATGGAACTACATGCAAAAACAAGCAAGTTTCATATAGAGCACACTCAAACGGAGCCACGGTGCAACACACACACACTATACAAGTCATAGCAACAATCTATCCATAACAAAGAACTAGGCATCTTACAAGCATCAAAACAACATGCTACAAGATCCCAACATAATAACAAAAGGCATGGGCATGAAGTACACGTAAGCATAACAAAACATGAACACCGAGCTATCTCCGTAAACAACTAGAACATGCTCAAAAAGACATGGAGTTATTGCAAATAATAACAGCTTCGCATTTTAGCGTAAATAACATCAAGTTGCAATGTTTAGAGCTATCGAACAACATGTTACGTAAACTTATCATGGCAAACAAAGGCATGGCATGAATCTACTAATAGCATAGATCAAAAGTCCCTTATCGACCATGAGCCAAAAAGGCATAGAAAATATGATGGCACCCATGTAAACATGGCAAGTTATATTACGATTCAAACATGGCAGAACAACAATAAGTAGGCATGTTCGTGAGCTCGAACCACTCACCACAGAGCAATACATGGCATGGCAAGGCAACCAACAGTAAGAAGGCATGTTTATGAAGCTAAGCATGGCAAGAGCAAGTTCATAGGGTGCATGGATCACTAGGAAAACACATGGGAACAAGTGAACTTAATGTTAACAGTCGACGACAACATTTTCAAGCAACTTTGGAGCAAGATAACAACATGTTCCAAGAGGCTATAATTGCAACTAAGGGCATGAATGGATAGAGCATGACATGTAGATCAAAACATGTTTATAGGACATCTCCAGATTATGCATAGAATGATTAGTAGAAGCATGTTAACATAGCAACAAAATATAACAGAATCTGTCAGAAAAAAAGAATAAAGAATTCACCGTATTTAACAAGCTTGATACACTCAGACACAACTCACAAAAATACATGCTTAACACCCTCGGAAAGATGGCATGGCATAGATCAACATTCATGAAGACATCAACCTTATAGGATGCACACATCAATCATGGCAAAATGATAAAACAAGAAGTTATAACAGCCAAAGAAGTTAACATCAACATGCACTCTTCCAACAAAGATTTGGCATCAAGATGAGCTCAAATGAAAATGATGCAATGGAATGAAATGAAGTACTGCCGAGGCGTAACAATTTGACATATTATACGCTAAACGGAGCTACGGATGCAGAGATGTGATGGAATGAACATGGCATGAAAATTACAAAACGGGACTTAGAAGAAATGGGGCAACTCGGGTTTGCACGGAATACGATGTTCGCCGGGTTTGCTTGGATCTCACGAGAAGAGAGGGAGAGGCAGCCGGAGGTCGGGAAGTGGCCGGAGGGGCGGATCCGCGGAGGGCGGCGGATCCGCCGGGCGGCGCGGGCGCTTGCCGGAGATCGGTGGCGCCTCGCCGGGGAGGCGGCGCGCGGGAGTTGGCAGGCGGCGCCAGATGGCGGCGTCGGGCGCAGGAGGTGGCGCCCGAGGAGGCGGCGGGTCGGCAGCACGGCGCGGCGGCGCTATGGGCGAGGCGCGGCGCGCGGCGCGGCGGCAGAAGGCGGCGGGCCGGGCGGCGGCGGCGCGCGCGCTAGGCGCGGCGGCGCGGCAGGCGGGCGGCGGAGCGGACGCGGCCACGCTGGCCGGGACGGCTCGCGGGTGCGGCGCGCGGTGGCCGGAGGCCACGTGGCGCTCTCGTTGGTCGGAGGAGCGGCGGCGACATGTCCGCTGGGGAAGAAACGTCCCTGCGCGAGGGAATTTCTAGGGTTTCGGGGAAATTTCGGGAGGCCACATATATATAGGTAGAGGGAGCTAGAGAGTCCAAATGAGGAGCGAGCTGCCACGCGATCGTGATCAAACGACCGAGAGCATGGAGGGAGTTTGCTGGGTTTTGGGCCAGTTTGAAGGTGTTGGGCTGAACTCAAAGAGGGCTTTACTTACATCTTGCTAACTGCTGAGTATCAAACGACCTCCAAATGGCACGAACTTGACAGCGGTTCACGTGCTATACCAAGGCCCTGGCAAACCTCGGGCCATTCCGAGAAAGTTTAACACCCACTCACAACAGAAGAGAAGAAGGGACGCCGGACATAGGAGCGCCGGATTGCAAAACGGACAACGGGAAAAGGCTCGATGCATGAGACTAACACGTATGCAAAATGAAATGCACATGATGACATGATAGAAATGCATATGATGACATGGCAAAGTGCAACATGCAAGCACATGACATGGCAACGACGGCGAATAATCGGGACACCGGGCGATCGGATCCGGGCGCATAACCGCCCACTATTGGACCGAGGACCAATGTCCGGTGCTCGGGCTGTTTGGAATTTAGGTTCGCGCGGCGTGAAGGTGATGGCCGTGGTCGCCCATGGATTTGTTGTTGCTACTTGGTAGACTTCGTGAGGCTGCGATTGTTCGCTTTTGCATATTATTTGATGCGAAGTCTCAAGACTATTGACACCTGCATCGGTATCGTGGAGCGGTTTTCCGGGCTAGAAGCTCTCACCACTTTTGGCCACCTACCGCAATATCCAACATGCTCAAGGCTATGTGTTGGGGTTGCTTCAGATCGTGGAATTTTACATGGTCCGCCGAGCCATCCCTCCAAGACGGTTCCTTGCCCATTATGGGGTTTTTGCTTTTGGTTTTTGTACCGCGCCGAGTGTGTGCACCTTTTGTTTCGGACTAGGTTGTATTCGGGCCGGATTGTCCCAAAACTTAGTTTCGGTTTTTCGAAACTCTCCATCGCACAAGATTTTTGTACTATGGACGCCGTGGGAGAAGCGTAATTTCAGGCGATCGACGCGCTCAAGATTCCTCGTCTGCGCAATTATTGCAGAAAATTGAAATTGCATTTTCCTCTTGGCAGTCCTTTATCTTGTCCATAACCATGAGGAATCGCCCAAGAATGATGTATTGTTTCAACGGG
Organism: Aegilops speltoides; assembly: GCA_021437245.1. Lineage (NCBI taxonomy): Eukaryota > Viridiplantae > Streptophyta > Magnoliopsida > Poales > Poaceae > Aegilops > Aegilops speltoides. The sequence goes on along the minus strand of JAHHZJ010001409.1, from coordinate 3,515 downwards.
CTCTTGCCGGATTTGAGATAGATCGATATGTCCGGGTGGGTGGGTGGAATTAAGTCCGAATCCTACCCATCTCGAGGCTCAAGGGCCGAGAAGTTTCGAATTTGAAGCTTGGATCGTTGGATGTTGTCCAACGAGTCCGTCCGACGTCCGACTTTAGCTTCAGCTTGATCAAGTCCGCCCCCGCTGGAATCCGCATGGAGGGTTCGGAAGTCTGACATGACTAGTTTTCAATCTAGGAGAAGAGTCGACCGATTGTTCCTCTACCACCGCAATGTGGTGGGTAACCGGGAGAGTTAATCTCTCGATCGGTTTTAAGCCCAATCTCATTGTGGTCTCGAAGCGACACCTGTGGCGCGATGCGATCCAAGAGCTTGTTTACGCAAGAGCTCTATTGATCCAACTCGCCGCGAATTCCGAAGTTGACGCGAAGATTGCTTTTGACGACCGGGAGGTCGCTGCAAGCGGTGGCCGAACAAAGCGGTCATGAGAAACCACCCAGCCGGATAGTTTGGCCAGCCAAGGCCTTTGATAAGATACCGCTCAGAAGACGGAAGAGGCATCCTTCCTATCGGTGATGGCACGAGGAACTCTCAATGAAAGCACCAATGTCGGTGTCAAACCGCGGATCTCGGTAGGGGTCCCAATCTGCAGGCCTAGGCGGATGGTAACAGGAGAAAAGGGCACGATGTTTTACCTGTTCGCCCTCTCGATGGAGGTAAAACCCTACTCTGCTTGATTGATATTGATGATATGGGTAGTACAAGAGTGGACCTACCACGAGATCAAGGAGGCTAAACCCAGAAGCTAGCCTATGGTATGATTGTTGTAATGGTTGTGTCCTAGGATAAAACCCTCCGGTTGTATAGACACCGAGAAGGCTAGGGTTACACAGAGTCAGCCATAATGGTAGGAGATCTACATATCCAGACGCCAAGCTTGCCTTCCACGCCAAGGAAAGTCCCATCCTGACACGGACTAAGTCTTCAATCTTGTATCTTCATAGTCTTGTAGTCCGCCAACGATGATAGTCCCGCTGTCCGACACCCCTAGTCTAGGATTCTCCCGGTGACGAAGTCACCTATGTTAGAGTATATTGACTTAGGAGTCAAGTGAGATCACTTGATCATAGGTCATACTCATCGCTTAAGCTCAAAATGGGGTTGTCGTTGCTTAACATCTTAATGTATTCACATCTTGTCGAGTTGCTTTAGCTCATGACTTCGAGTAAAGCTTCTAAGATGGAATAACATACCTTGGTTGATGATGTTGTCCATGTAGTTGAACTTGTGTGGGTTGCTCAAGGTTGATGTAGCTCATCAAGAATTTGGACCACCACTTGGAATTTTAGTCCATCTACCTACATGGGTTAGTTCTTGCAAGGAAGAGCACTTGTGTATCCAAGAATGACAATCGTGAAGCTCAACATACAATTTGTCAAGGATATTTTTGAATGGTTTTGTGCTTCCTTGTCTTCAACCACCATAGTGTAGAGACTTGGTGATGTAGAGATTGCTCAAGATATGAGTAGATTACAATCTCATGGAATTTGATTCCACCAAGTACCTACATGGGTTAGATAACATGCAAGAAACAAATATATCCAAGACATAGGATTTTCATCATGAGAGAAATATCAAGGATTAGTCATAAGCTCATGTCTTGCATGTATCCAATGGAGTCTCTACTCCAAGTTTGAAGCATCAATGATGTTCAATTCTCCTCTTAACCTGCAAAACACTTTCTCATCAAGAGGTTTAGTGAATATATCCGCTAATTGCTTTTCGTGCAAACATGCTTAAGATCAATGTTACCCTTAGCAACGTGATCTCGAATGAAATGATGACGAACTTCAATATGCTTAGTTCGAGAATGTTGCATGATTATGACCAATTTTAATAGCACTTCCTTTGTCACAAAGCAATGGAACATGTCTCACATATATCCCATAATCTTTAAGAGTTTGGGTCATCCAAAGTAATCGAGCACAACATGAACCAGCGCAATATATTCAGTTCAGTGGATAAGGATACGAGTTTTGTTTCTTGGAGGACCAAGACACAAGAGATCTACCAAGAAATTGACAAGTACCCAAAGTGGACTTTCTATCAACCTTGTCTCCTATATAGTCCGAGTCGAATAGCCAATAAGATCGAAGAGGCCCTCTTAGGATACCAAATGCCAAAGTTTGGTGTATGGATTAAGTATCTCACTATCCTTTTCACGGCCTTAAGATGACATTCTTTAGAGCAGCTCGATATCGTGCACACATGCACACACTTAACATAATATCGGACGTGAAGCACATAGATATAACAATGAACCGATCATAGAGCAATAAACCTTTTGATCAACCGTTCACCGCCTTTGGTTAAGTCATTATGTCCACTAGTAGGCATGGGTGTAGACATACCTTTGCATTCTTGCATATTGAACTTTTTAATAAGTCCTGGTGTACTTTGTTTGAGAAACAAAGGTACCTTCCTTAGTTTGCTTGATTTGCAGCCCAAGGAAGAATTTGAGTTCACTCATCATAGACATCTCAAACTTCTCGACATTAGCTTCCCAAACTTTTCACTAAAATGAGGGTTAGTTGAACCAAATATGATATCATCAACATAAATTTGGCATACAAATAGTTCTCCATTAACCCTTTTAGTAAAAAGAGTAGAATCAATTTTCCCAATTTCAAAGCCTTTTTCAATAAGGAACTTGGTCAAGATTTATACCAAGCTCTAGGAGCTTGTTTAAGACCATAAGGAGCTTTGTGAAGTTTGTAAACATGATTGGGTTTCTTTGATTGACAAAGCCGGAGGTTGCTTAACATAAACTTCCTCCTCTATTTCACCATTTAGAAAAGCACTTTTAATGTCCATTTGGTACAAGGTGATATCATGATGATTAGCATAGGCAAGTAAGATGCTAATGACCTCAAGTCTAGCAACGGGGCGTAAGTCTCACCATAGTCCATACCTTTGACTTGTGTGTAGCCTTGGGCAACGAGACGGCTTTGTAGCTTAACTACTTGTCCATCTTCATCTTGCTTGTTGCAAACACCCATTTGGTAATCGATGACCTTGTGGTTGTTGTCGGCTTCTCAACCAATGTCCAAACTTGATTCCTCTCAAACTTATGTAGCTCTTCATGCATAGAATTTATCCAATCCGGATCTTCCTATGCTTCTTCAACCTTCATAGGTTCAATGCTAGAGATGAAAGAATAGTTTTCACAAAAGTTAGCTAAACGAGTTTTAGAGCGAGTGATTCTCCGGTTTGAATGTCATTATAGATTTGCTCGACGGATGATCTTTAGAAACTCTTGCTCGAACTCGTGAAAGCTTTTGCTTGGGTCTTCGTGAACATCTTCTTCATCTTGTTCTTCTTCTTGGCCTTCTTCATCATTGGCGCCGCTGCTCTTTGTCATGGTGGAGAAGGAGGTTGTCGACGCTCATCTTGATGCACTTCCTCGCTTTCTTCATCTTGGTGTGTCCCGCTTGTGGATGCTTCCGATCAACTCTT
>JAHHZJ010001408.1:0-51602 GCA_021437245.1 Aegilops speltoides | reverse complement strand
CTCCCACCTTGGCCAACGCCCCAATGGACTTGGAGGGCAAGAAACCAGCCCCTCCACCCCTATATATAGTGGGGAGGCGATGGGAGCCACAGACAAAGTTCCGTGCAGCCTCCCCCTCCCAAGTCCCTCCTCCTCTGCTGCAAGCCAAGGCCTCGCAGATTGCCACGCCTCCACCACCACCACGACGTCAGGCTGCTGCTGGATGGAGTCTTCTCAACCTCTCCTCTCTCCTTGCTGGATCAAGGCATGGGAGACGCCACCGGCTGTACGTGTGTTGAACGCGGAGGTGCCGTCTGCTCGCACTAGGATCTCCGTGATTTGGATCACGATGAGTACGACTCCTTCAACCCCGCTCTCTTGAATGCTTCCGCTTAGCGATCTACAAGGGTATGTAGATGCACCTCCTTCCCTCGCTAGTTTCTCCATAGATAGATCTTGGTGACACGAGGAAAATTTTGAATTTCTGCCACGCTCCCCAACAAAGGGCATCATGAGCTAGGTCTATTATGAGATTCTTTGCACGAGTAGAACACAAAGTAGTTGTGGGCGCTGATGTTGTTCAATATGCTTACCGCTACTAGTCCAATCTTGTTTCGATGGTATTGTGGGATGAAGCGCCCGACCGACCTTACACGCATTTCACGTGAGACAGTTCCACTGATTGACATGCACTTGGTGCATAAGGTGGCTAGCGGTGCCATTCTCTCCCACTTTAGTCGAACGGATTCGATGAAAAGGGTCCTTATGAAGGGTAAATAGCAATTGGCATATCACGCTGTGGTTTTTATGTAGGTAAGAAACGTTTGCTAGAAACCCATAGCAGCCATCAAAAACATGCAACAACAATTAGAGGACGCCTAACTTGTTTTTGCAGGTATGCTATGTGATGTGATATGGCCAAGAAGAATGTGATGAATGATATGTGATGTATGAAATTGATCATGTTCTTGTAATAGGAATCACGACTTGCATGTCGATGAGTATGACAACCGGCAGAGCCATAGGAGTTGTCTTTATTTATTGTATGACCTGCGTGTCATTGAACAACGCCATGTAATTACTTTACTTTATTGCTAACCGTAGCCATAGTAGTAGAAGTAATAAGTTGGCGAGACAACTTCATGGAGACACGATGATGGAGATCATGATGATGGAGATCATGGTGTCATGCCGTGACGATGATAATCATGGAGCCCTCAAGATGGAGATCAAAGGAGCAAAATGATATTGGCCATATCATGTCACTATTTGATTGCATGTGATGTTTATCATGTTTATGCATCTTGTTTGCTTAGGACGACGGTAGTAAATAAGATGATCCTTACAAAATTTCAAGAAGTGTTCTCCCTAACTATGCACCGCTGTTACAGCTCGTCGCTTCTAAGCACCACGTGATGATCGGGTGTGATGGATTCTACGCTCACATACAACGGTGTAAGACAGCTTTTACACAAATAAAAACACTTAGGGTTAACTTGACGAGCCTAGCATGTACGCATATGGCCTCGAACACGGAGACCGAAAGGTCGAGCATGAGTCGATGGAGGATACGATCAACATGAAGATGTTCACCGATGATGACTAGACCGCCTCACGTGATGATCGGACACGGCCTAGTTGACTTGGATCATGTAATCACTTAGATGACCAGAGGATGTCTATCTCGAGTGGGAGTTCATAAGATGAACTTAATTATCCTGAACATAGTCAAAAGATCTTTGCAAATTATGTCGATGCTCACGCTTTAGTTCCACTGCTTAGATATGTTCCTAGAGAAAATATAGTTGAAAGTTGGCAGAGCGATTATGCGACAAGAGAAAGCTTATGTCCTTAATGCACCGCCACAGGTCAACCCCAAACGCCGCTTGTGGATGTTGCGTAACATCGACATACACGCTTTTGATAACTACGTGATAGTTCAATTGAACGGTTTAGAGTTGAGGCACCAAAGACGCTAAATATCGCGAACATATGAGATGTTTCGAGGGCTGAAATTGAGATTTCAGGCTCGTGCCCACGCCAAGAGGTATTAGACCTCCGACGCATTTTCTTAGCCTGCAAACTAAGGGAGAAAAGCTCAATCGTTGAGCTTGTGCTCGATTGTCCGAGTGCAACAATCACTTGAATCGAGGGAGTTGATCTTCCGATGAGATAGTGATGTTTCGCCAAAGTCATTGCCACCAAGCGCTAGAGCTTCGTGATGAGCTATAACATATCGTGATAGATATGATGATCCTGAGGTATTCGCCATGTTTGACACCGCGAAAGTAGAAATCAAGAAGGAGCATCAATTGTTGATGGTTGGTGAAACCACTAGTTTCAAGAAGGGCAAGGGCAAGAAGGGATACTTCATGAAACGGCAAATCAGTCGCTACTCTAGTGAAGAAACCCAAGGTTGAACCCAAAGCCGAGACTAAGTGCTTCGTAATAAGGGGAACAACCATCGGAGCGGAATTACCCTAGATACTTGGTAGATGAGAAGGTCGGCAAGGTCGATAGAAGTATATTGATATACATTATGTTAATGTGTACTTTACTAGTACTCCTAGTAGCACCAGTGGTATTAGATACCGTTCGATTGCTAAGTGTTAGTAACTCAAATAAAAGCTACTAATAAACGGAGACTAGCTAAAGGAGAGTCGACGATATGTGTTGGAAGTGTTTCCAAGGTTGATGTGATCAAGCATTGCACGCCCTCTACCATCGAGATTTGGTGTTTATGCTGAGCATAGACATGATTGGATTATGTCTATCGCAATACGGTTATTCATTTAAGGAGAATAATGGTTACTCTATTTATTTGAATAATATCTTCAATGGTCCGCACCTAAAGGAATGGTTTATTGAATCTTGATCGTAGTGATACACATTATCATGCCAAAAGATATAAGATAGTAATGATAGTATCACTTACTTGTGGCAATCGCCATGTAAGTCATATTGGTGTAAAACATGAAGAAGCTCCATGTTGATGGATCTTTGACTCACTGCTTTTGAAAAGTTTGAGACATGCTAACCATGTCTATTGGTGTATACGCATGAAGAAACTCCATGCGATGGATCGCTTGGACTCACTTGATTTTGAATCACTTAAGATATACAAATCATACCACATGGCCAAGATGACTAAAAGCCTCGCTTTTCAAAGAAATGGAACAAGATAGCAACTTGTTGGAAGTAACACATTTTGATGTGTGCAGTCCAATGAGTGCCGAGGCATGCAAAGGAATATCGCTATGTTCTTACTTCACGATGATTCGAGTAGATGTAGAGTATATTTACTTGATGAAACACAAGTCCAATTATTGAATGGTTCAAGTAATTTCAGAGTGAAGTTGAAGATCATCGTGACAAGAGGATGAAATGTCTATGATATGATCATAAAGATCAGATCTGAGTTACGAAGTTTGGCACACAATTAAGACATTGTGGAAATTGTTTCACAATTAATACCGCCTCGAACACCATAGTTTGATGGTGTGTCCGAACATCATAGTTGCACCCTATGGATATGGTGCGCACTATGATGTCTCTTATCGAATTACCACTATCGCTTATGGGTTAGGCATTAGAGACAACCACATTCACTTTAAATAGGGCACCACGAATTCCGCTGAGATGACACCGTATGAACTATGGTTTAGAGAAACCTAAGTCGTCATTTCTAAAAGGTTTGGGGCTGCGATGCTTATGTGGAAAAGTTTCAAAGTTGATAAGCTCGAACCCAAAGCGGATAAAATGCATCTTCATAGGACACCCAAAACAGTTGGGTATACCTCCTAATTCTCGATCCAAAAGCAATATGGATAGTTTCTGAATCGGGTCCTTTCGAGGAAAAGTTTGTCTCAAAAGTTGAGGGGAGGATGGTGGAGACTTGATATGGTTATTGAACCGTCACTACAACTAGTGTGTAGCAGGCATGAAGTTGTTCCTGTGGCACCTACACCAATTGAAGTAGAAGCTATGATAGTGATCATGAAACTTGGATCAAGTCACTACCATTCCTCGAGGGTGACAAGGGTGCGATCGCTTAAGAGTGGTACAAGAATCCTGTCTTGAAGGTCATGTTGCTAGACAACAATGAACCCACGAGCTATGAAGAAGCAATGGTGGGCCCAAATTCACAAATGGTTAGAAGCCATGAAATCCGAGATAGATCCATGTATCGTAACAAAGCATGGATTTGGTGGACTTGCCCGATGATCGGCAAGCCATTGAGATAAATGGATCTTTAAGAAGAAGACGGACGTGATTTGTAATGCCACCGCCTATGAAGCTCGACTTGTGGCTAAGAGTTTTTCTCAAGTTCAAGGAGTTGACTACGATGAGATTTTCTCATCCATAGCGATGCTTAAGTCCGCTTAATCATGTTAGCATTAGCTGCATTTATGAAATCCGCGATGGATGTCAAAATGAGTTTCTTACCGCCAGAAGGAAAGGTTGTATGTGATACAATCGTAAAAGTTTTGTCGATCCTAAGGATGCTAAAGGTATGCTAGCTCCAAATGATCCTTCTAAAGACCGGAGTAAGCATCTCGAGTTGGAATATGTACTTTGATAAGATGATCAAAGATTTTGGGTTTATACAAATTTATGAGAAACTTGTATTTCCAAAGAAGTGAGTGGGAGCACTATAGAATTTCTGGTGAGTATATGTTATTGACATATTGTTGATCGTAAATGATGTAGAATTTCTCGAAAGCATATAGGGTTATTTGAAAAGTGTTTTTCAATGGAAAACCTGGATTAAGCTACTTGAACATTGAGCATCAAGATCTATGAGGATAGATCAAAACGCTTAATGGTACTTTCAATGAGCATATATTTTAACATGATCTTGAAGGTGTTCAAGATGGATCACCAAAGAAGGAGTTCTTGCCTCGACATGTAAGGTATGAAGTTAAGACTTAAAGCTCGACCACGGCAGAAGAGAGAGAAAGGACGAAGGTCGCCCCTATGCTTTATACATAGGCTCTACAAGATGCTATGCTGTGGTACCGCACCGAAGTGTGCCTTGCCATGAGTCACCATAGGTACAAGAATGATCCAGAATGGATCATTGACAGCGTCAAAATTGTCCTTGGAGTAAATATGACATGTTTCGATTATGGAGGTGATAAAGAGTTCGGCGAAGGATTACGCCGATGTAAGCTTTAACACCTATCCGAAAGTGACTCGAGTAGCAAACCGGATACGATAGTGGAGCAACCATTTGAATAGTTCCAAGTGGAGCGTGGAAGCAGATTTACGTAATGACCTAGAGATTTATGAAGTACATACGGATCTGAATGTTGCGCACCCGCTGACTAAAACCTCTCACAAGCAAAACATGATCAAACCCCGTAACTCATTGAGTCTTAATCACATGATGATGTGAACTAGTTTAATGACACTAGTAAACTCTTAGATGTTGGTCACATGGCGATGTGACCTGTCAATGTTAATCACATGGCGATGTGAACTAGATTATTGACTCTAGTGCAAGTGGGAGACTGTTGAAATATGCCCTAGAGGCAATAATAAAAGTATTATTATATTTCCTTGTTAATAATAATTGTCTTTTATTCATGCTATAACAGTATTATCCGGAAATCGTAATACACGGTGAATACATAGACCACAATATGTCCCTAGTGAGCCTCTAGTCGACTAGCTCACAGATCAACAGATAGTCATGGTTTCTCGCTATGGACATTGGATGTCGTTGATAACGGATCACATCATTAGGAGAATGATGTGATGGACAAGACCCAATCCTAAGCCTAGCACTAAAGATCGTAGTTCGCTTGCTAGAGCTTTTCCAATGTCAAGTATCTTTTTCTTAGACCATGAGATTGTGCAACTCCCTGATACCGAGGAATGCTTTGGGTGTACCAAACATCACAACGTGAATCGGGTGGCTATAAAGGTGCACTACATGTATCTCCGAAAGTGTTTGTTGGGTTGGCACTAATCGAGATCGATTTGTCACCCGTAAACGGAGAGGTATCTCTCGCCCACTCGTAGGACATCATAATAATGTGCACAATGTGACCAAGGGGTTGATCACGGATGATGTGTTACGGAACGAGTAAAGAGACTTGCCGGTAACGAGATTGAACAAGGTATCGGTATACCGACGATCGATCTCTCGCAAGTACAATACCGCTAGACAAAGGGAATTGTATACGGATTGATTGAGTCCTTGACATCGTGGTTCATCCGATGAGATCATCGTGGAACATGTGGGAGCCAACATGGGTATCCAGATCCCGCTGTTGGTTATTGACCGAGAACGCCTCGGCCATGTCTACATGTCTCCCAACCCGTAGGGTCTACACACTTAAGGTTCATGACGCTAGGGTTATAAAGGAAGTTTGTATGTGGTTACCGAATGTTGTTCGAGTCCCGGATGAGATCCCTGACGTCACGAGGAGTTCCGGAATGGTCCGGAGGTAAAGATTTATATATGGGAAGTCCTATTTTGGCCACCGGAAAATGTTCGGATTTTTCAGATTGTACCGGAAGGTTCTAGAAGGTTCCTGAGTGGGTCCCACCTGCATGGGGGACCCACATGAACGTGGGGTAGTGGGGGCAAGGCCCCACACCCCTGGTCAAGGTGCACCAAGATCCCCTTAGAAGGAATAAGATCATATCCCAAGGGATAAGATCAAGATCCCTAAAAGGGGGATAACAACCGGGGGAAGGAAATGTTGGGATTTCTACCTCCCACCTGGCCAACGCCCCAATGGACTTGAGGGCAAGAAACCAGCCCTCCACCCCTATATATAGTGGGAGGCGATGGGAGCTGCAGCACGGTTCCGTGCAGCCCTCCCTCTCCCAAGTCCTCCTCCTCTCCCGCTGTGCTTGGCGGCCTCGCAGATTGCCACGCCTCCACCACCACCACGACGTCAGGCTGCTGCTGGATGGAGTCTTCTCAACCTCTCCTCTCTCCTTGCTGGATCAAGGCATGGGAGACGCCACCGGCTGTACGTGTGTTGAACGCGGAGGTGCCGTCTGCTCGCACTAGGATCTCCGGTGATTTGGATCATGACGAGTAATGACTCCTTCAACCCCGTTTCTTGAACGCTCGCTTAGCGATCTACAAGGGTATGTAGATGCACTCTCCTTCCCTCGCTAGTTTCTCCATTGATAGATCTTGGTGACACGAGGAAAATTTTGAATTTCTGCCACGCTCCCCAACACCCCGCTGCTGGTATGTGATGAATATGGGAGCAAGGCTCCACGAAAATGTTATTTGAAATGTTGGGCATGGGGGTTACTGCCAATCGAGTGGACTCCATGTTAGTGTCAACTAGGGAAAGGTAGTGATCGGGTGCTTACCCCGGGTACTTGAGGTACCGCGGGTCGTGGATGACACGGAAGTTCCCCGGATCTAGTGGGTAAAGTGTGCAACCTTTGCAGAGTGTAAAACTATTCGAATAGCCGTGTCCACGGTCATGGATGAGGGTAACCGCTTGGGCCACGCCCACTTGTTTTCAAACCCAAAGCAGCGTGATGATGGAATGACTTGGGTCAAGTCAAAGGACTTGACACGATCGAGATGGGTTGGTGCCCACTGCTTATGATAAATGGGTTGGTGCCCACTCTATTTATGTTGATATCTCGTGACCGATCTCATGGTACTTGAGTTCTCTTGATGCATGCTTTATAGGATGTTGAACATGTCATTGCACTCAAAACTAGCTTTATGCAAAATTTACCTATGTCATGCATTGTTGTACCTTGAACCAAAACATGGGTTGCTTAAGTAGTACATTCAAAGTACTCATTGGCTTGCCAACGTTATTTAATCGACCAGTGCTTGGAAGAACCGTAGTTCAAGAAGAGTTCTTGGAGACGATCATGCTAACTAGGACGCTTCCCACCGTAATGCCCGTAGGGTTAAGGCGATGGCATGGGTTCTACTTATCGACGATTTATTTCCGCTGCTTATGTTTCATTTGATGTTCAGCCCTTAAGGCTTTATCGATGTAAGACTTGACCATAATGGTCACAATTTGTGTAAGACGGTATGTATGGATGTAAGACTCTTGTTATTCAGATTCTGTGTGTTTAGTGAGCATTGATCTCTGGGATCACTGTACACGTGCATTCGGTGATCTCGACTTATAAGTCGGGGTCCCCACAGATACATTGCTTCTCAGCCACCCATTCATATGTGGGTGGTGACGAATAATAACTAATCTCTTCTGCAGGGTCAGGTCTTCAGACAACAATAAATGTCCGATTTAATTTGTCAAGACCCGATAAGTGCTTGTTGGGATGTAAGCTAACCAGGATGATATTAACACTTCATGTCACACATCCATTATGTTGCTTACATTACTATATACTTATGAAACTTACTGACGAAATTGATCATCATATTCTTCACTCTGAATTATATGAATTTGTAAGTCGGACTATTGCTTCTACAGATGACACACCAATTCCACCGATTGGTCTTTGATAGTGGTTGCATGAATCACGGATCGGTGATAGGAATCTACTCACCTAAGCTCCCTCACCCCATTTCGTTTGAAGCATATCACCTCCGCTAACAAAGGCAAAAGTAAGGTATTGACCTAGGTAAGTTTGCTATCTCAAGGATCGACACATGGAAAAGGTGACGCTTGTCGAATCGCTTGGATACAACCTCATGTCCGTCTCAATGCTTTGTGATCTTGATATGATTGTCATCTTTGGCAAATATAGATGCATTGTGATGTTGGACTCTATCAAATCCAAAGTCTTCGGAGGCTTTAGGAGAGGTGATTTGTACATTGTACATTTCTCTCTAGGTCCTTAGCCTGCCACATGCATCTTGGCAAACACTTCAGAATGCTGGTTGTGGCATTGATGACTTGGACATGCTTGCATGAGGGATTTTAGCACTCTTGTCAAGAAGAAGCACATCATAGGCGCCGAGGGCGCCAAATTCATTAAAGATCATTTGTGTGCTGCTTGTGAGTCCGGGAAGATGACCAACTCAAATCACACAAAGAAAGACAATCATGACCACTACTCGCCCCTTTGAATTACTTCACATGGATCTGCTTAGTCATACCCATTATGCCACACTAACCAATGCGACATCACTCTATGGTTTCATCATAGTTGATGACTATTCTCATTACACTTGGGTGCACATCATTACCTTCAAAACTAAAGTGCGGGATGTCTTGAGAAGATTCTCCAATCGGGCCATGACAAATTATGCTCTCAAGATCAAGCACATCAGAAGCAACAATGGCACCGAGTTCAAGAACACCAGACTTGATGACTATCTTGACGAACTTGGTATCACTCAGAGCTAAGCAGAATGGGGATGAAGAATGTAAGAACAGGACACTCATCGAGATGGCTTGCATCAGGCCGATGGCTACGCCCAACCTATTGCTTCATGGCAAGAGGCGCAAAGGTAACCTCACAAGAAGCTTACTTTAATACTTCCAGTGATGACGACTCTGAGTGTGAAGCTAAATCTAGCTATAAGAAACATGCTAAGATTGCAACTGAACAACAAACTGCTATGGGAAAGATGCAAAACTGCTAGACAAAAGGAATGATATGTTGATGAGGAAATGGATCATAGTCAAACCTTGTCCAAGAACTCAAAGCGCCTTCACCAAAGAATGATGAACTTGAGAGTCTTCGTGGGCCCTCTCATCCTAACAAGAGAAGTTGTCCTATGAATTTCTTCAATGTAAGCAACATCTCGAGAAACTGAGAGCTTCTTATTATGATCTTCAAAAAGAGAATGATTCTTTGCTCGCTCAACAGATCAATACCTCTCAAGAATAATTTGTTGCACCATGCTTAAAATGCTTGGAACACGAAAATGCAAATTCTTCAGCTAAATGTTCAAATGCTTTAGTTACTGCAATCTCTTGAACTGTGTCTGTGGTATCAATCCCCTCAACTGAGGAGACCACAAGTGTCAGTAACAACAATGCAAGGTTAAAGGAATGGTATGTCACGGGCATGTATAAAAGCCTCAAAAGGGCACCAAACCCTTTGTGATGTACTCAAGAAATAGATCTGAACATGAACCCTAGGAAAGAGGGTATTGCTTTTGAGAGAAAGCTCAATACCGATTGATCATATTAAAGTCGAGCGCTTCCCAAACTGCATGGGTCGCTACAAAAGGGCCTCTCGTAGATCTATCCACCTTATGTGGTTACAACTATGATACTTCATATTCCTTAGATGAGTCATTTTACTCTAATTACAAGCTGCTCAAAACCCAAACCAATGAAGTATTTGGCGATTCACCGGTACTAATCGCAGAATAGGCCCCAAAGAAGAAAATCAGGTGCCCAAAATCCTTCTTCAAAATCTTCGTGAATGTCATCATGACATTACCGACGAAGAAGAAGCATCCCGGGTTGAATTCTTCATTTGGACCAAAGTCGTCAAATTGTCGTAGACCTATTTTTGATTATGCTAATGCTTCTGTTTTACAGGGAAACAAACAATTATTTGATGAATATGTGCATTATTCTTCGAACCACGATGCTCAAAAATCTTCAAAGAATTTCTCTGCATATTCATTTGAGTACTATAACCCCCCTGTGAAGAGAAATGCATACTCTTCAATGCCTAAATTCTCGATAAATGTGCTACGATACATTGCTTCTCAGCCAACCATTCATATGTGGGTGGTGACGAAGAATAACTAATCTTTCAGTAGGTCGTCTTCGACAACAATAAATGTCTCGATTTAATTTGTCAAGACCGATAAGTGTTGTTGGGATGTAAGCTAACCAGATGATATTAACACTTCATGTCACACATCCCTTTATGTTGCTTACATTACTATCTACTTATGAAACTTATCGACAAAATTGATCATCATATTCTTCACTCAATTATATGAATTTGTAAGTCGGACTATTGCTTCTACAGATGACACACCCAATTCCACCGATTGGTCTTCGATAGTGGTTGCATGAATCACGGATCGGTGATAGGAATCTACTCACCTAAGCTCCCTCACCCCATTCGCTTGAAGCATATCACCTCCACCGACAAAGGCAAAAGTAAGGTATTGGACCTAGGTAAGGTTGCTATCTCAAGGATCGACACATGGAAAAGGTGACGCTTGTCGAATCCCTTGGATACAACCTCATGTCCGTCTCAATGCTTTGTGATCTTGATATGATTGTCATCTTTGGCAAATATAGATGCATTGTGATGTTGGATTCTATCAAATCCAAAGTCTTCGGAGGCTTTAGGAGAGGTGATTTGTACATTGTACATTTCTCTCTAGGTCCTCAGCTTGCCACATGCATCTTGGCAAACACTTCAGAATGCTGGTTGTGGCATTGATGACTTGGACATGCTTGCATGAGGGATTTTAGCACTCTTGTCAAGAAGAAGCACATCATAGGCGTCGAGGGCGTCAAATTCGTCAAAGATCATTTGTGTGCTGCTTGTGAGTCTGGGAAGATGACCAACTCAAATCACACAACAAAGACAATCATGACCACTACTCGTCCCTTTGAATTACTTCACATGGATCTGTTTAGTCATACCCATTATGCCACACTAACCAATGCGACATCACTCTATGGTTTCATCATAGTTGATGACTATTCTCATTACACTTGGGTGCACATCATTACCTTCAAAACTAAAGTGCGGATGTCTTGAGAAGATTCTCCAATCGAGCCATGACAAATTATGCTCTCAAGATCAAGCACATCGGTTTACAACGGCACTGCCGGTGTCAAACCGTGGATCTCGGTAGGGGGTCCCGAACTGCAGGCGCCTAGGCGGATGGTAACAGGAGACAAGGGACACAATGTTTTTACCTGTGTTCGCCCTCTCGATGGAGGTAAAACCCACGCCCCGCTTGATTAATATTGATGATATGGGTAGTACAAGAGTAGATCTACCACGAGATCAAGGAGGCTAAACCCTAGAAGCTAGCCTATGGTATGATTGTTGTAATGTATGTTGTCCTACGGACTAAGGCCCTCCGGTTTATATAGACACCGGAGAGGCTAGGGTTACACGTAGTCGGTTACAATGGTAGGAGATCTACATATCCAGACGCCAAGCTTGCCTTCCACGCCAAGGAAAGTACCTTCCTGACACGAGCCGAGTCTTCAATCTTCTATCTTCGTAATCTTGGAGTCCGCGGATATTGATAGTCCAAATGTCCGACACCCCTAGTCCAGACTCCTCAAGAGTCTCTCGAACCAGCCTTCAATGACGATGAGTCCGGCGGCATAATGTTCGGCATTGCAAGGCGGGTTCCTTCCTTGAATAATCCAGGAAGATGATGAACACCGTGATAATGTCCGCTCGCAAATAATTTCCACGCTCCACCGAGAGAGAAATAAACATATACACCGATTCAATCTGCCGACTTATTATGCGGCGCCATCACACCGCTACCAAGCCCTTGTTTGAATTGTTTTTTACTTATTCCACCTCAAAGACGCTCAATAAGCGGTTTCTTTGGCACGCCTTGTCAAGGTAGATCGTGTCCCTTTATTCCGGATCCTCATCAATACGCGCGGGTAACCCAACCGCTCCTGCCGCCACGCCTCCTCTATCGGCGGGGAATCCTAAACGGTCATGAGACGGCCCTTGGTATTTCTTCCCTTTATAAGTGGACCAAGGCATGTCCTTGTCTTTCAACCTCGTGATCAAATCTTTCCTCCGCCCAGCCCAACACCTAGAGCTTCAGATTCGAGCGCCGATCCACAACAATGTCCGCCCGACCTCCAGGGTTGAGGATGCCCTCCGCCACGGAGGAGGACATATTGAAGTTGCGTGAGGCCAAGCACCGCCCACGGTTTCACACAGTTGCCCGCCCCAGTGGCAGGCCGTGCCAGCCCCCGAGCCCGGCGAATACGCCATTTCAAGATCTCACCTCCGCCGGGATTAGGCTTCCCGACGGATCCTTTCGTGAGAGGGCTCCTATTCTACTACGGGCTGGACTTCCACGACTTGGCCCGAGTCCATCCTCCATATCTCCGCGATTTATCATCGCTCATGAAGCCTTCCTCCGCCATCCCCCACTTCGCCTATGGCTGAAAACATTTAAGGTGGAGCCAAAGATGATCGGGGCGCTAAGCGGAGTGCGGCGGGCGCACCATAAGAAAGAAGGTCGATGCCCTGCGGGCTCAAGGTTCCTTCTAAGAGGAACTGGATTGTGGCAGCAGGAGTGGTTTTACATCATCGCTCCAAGGGGCGCAAGCAAAGCCGCCGCCTCCTTCCGCCTCGGACCTCCACGCCGATCGATGTCGTGGGTCAACCAAGGGCTCAATTGGGGCCGCCCAAGGACGTGCCTCACCGCAGGCCGGATTCGAGAACTCCAAACAAGGGAGATCGACCGGTCAAGGTGATGCAGTCATGCTAATCGTGCATCTCCTACCTGCAAACGCCGCCCTTCCGCCTATGGGAGTCTAATCCGAGGGACCTCAGATTCTCCAAAGATTTTATGGGAGCGACACCCACGGAGATGTACGAGCTGTTCTTCGACCGCAGTGGCGGTCCGGATTCACCGAGGACGCAGGCCTAAGCCGCGACGCCGGATACTCGTGTAAATAGCTCAAAGCCCGACATTCTATTTGTATGCCTTTCAAAAGTTTGTCTCTCGACCCTTTGTTCTTTACAGAATGGGTGGAGCGATCAAGGCCGATAAGGTGTCCGCCCTTCCCAGAGACCGTGACCGAGCCCGTGGCTGGTCGGACAGTTGAGGTCGCGCCACGAGGGGGGGCGCGGGGAAATAAAGGAGCTAATACTTCACCCAGGGGCGATCAAGAGGAGGGAACCAAGGATCCTCCTTCGAGGGAGAAGAGGACCGCCCAAGATCCGGAGGCCAAAGCCCCTAAACGTGGGAAGAAATCTCACTGGGGTCCGGTCCGAAAGAACTGGATGCGCAATCATCGCCAAGGACCAGCTTCCAACGAGCCGTAAGTATAAAAAAGGAAATTAATCAATAAAGTACCTTCATTTACGCTCAGAGGTAACCGAAATATTTATATCGCAGTTCGGATCTCGCAGCTGCCTCGATGAGTTCATCCTCGGGGACCTTCTTCCCGAGATGATGGAGAGTGATACGCCTGCTCGCAGCTGCCAGATGAGGCAAAGCAGCCCGGGTGTCGCCACGGAGGGCGCCCCGAGTCCAGAGGGGCCAGAGTTCGCACCCAGCAGAGGCCGGCCGAGAATCAAGAGTCTGCCGAGAGGGCGCCCATTTCGTAAGATCACCGTATGCTAATGCGTATGGTGATTGAAGGATTTCGCCCGCCGAAAGCGGATTATGGACGCCGCCATGAGCTTGTCGGGCGGTTTTGAGGTATGCGAAAATAACGCACTTCGTGTTTTTTAACAGTTGTGCATATAAAAAATGCGCTCAGATAGATAGTAGCCCCTAAGACTCGTAGGTTGTCGAATACGACATGCGTCGAGGATCGAAAATCTCAAGACTCGTAATGAATACCGCCGTATGATATGTGTGGCGGATAGTCCGGGGCCACCGACTAATTTTGCCGAATTGAGTCGACAACTTGACGTGGAAGATGCCGACATCGCACTTGTCAACAAGCTTACTTGACGAGTCGCAAGGTAAATAAATTCTCCGCAGCCGCTTTATTGAGTGGGTCAAAGCCCGCCTAATAAGTTATATGCTGTTTATACGCATGCTGTCGCTGCTGTGGAGAGTTTTCGGCCGAACTTGCTCTAGCTAAAGAGCAAGCCCAAGGAGTGACGCGGTCGCCGCGAGGGCGCCAAAGAGTTGAAGGTCGAAAAGGCGCGACCGCCTAAGTAGGAGGTGGCCGAATTGGCCAAGAAATTAAAGGATGCTACCGACCGCAATGAGGCCCTTGAAAAGGAGCGCTTATCGCGGGAAGACCAAGAAGGCCACCGCCGGCTAAGGATGCCGCTCGCAATGCGGGCTATGAAGGAGGAGCTGCGCCAAGCCGGAGAAATCACGGCCGGCAAGCCTTTTCTCGACGCGTCGCCGATTTATGGATGCCGTGTATGCTCAATTTGAGCGGCCGTGGAGTTCGGAGGATCCATATATGGACTTGGTCGCGAAAAGGGCCGATGCCGCTAAGCACTTCCAGAGCCGGGGATCACGAGACTGAAGAGTTATATTGGTCTCAATTCCACAGTCCGGATCGCCCTCTTCCGCTGACGGACAGGTTGGCCAAATGGGCCGAACTAAATAGACTGTCCGGAATGGCCATGACTGACATCGTGGCCCATGTCTGGCCCGAGAGGTCTAAGGCGACGAGCTACTTCGGCCTACTGCAGCAATTCCTTGGTGCGGTGCCGCATATAAAGGAGATGAAGCGGTCGGCCTGCATCGAGGGCGCGCGGATGGCTCTTGTCCGTGTGAAGGTGTATTATCCCGAGATGGATGCCACCGCTGCCGCCAGGTCCGGATGAAAGCCGGTTCTCGCCGAGCACTACTCGAGAAGTCATGCGGGTGCTCAGAAAGTAGAGGCGCAGGTTTCAAAGAATGTAACGCTCAAATGAACGTAGTACCTTGTAAATCAATGATTATAGTTTGAATGCTTTTTATACTTGTGCTTCCAAGTAGTAAAACTTCCTATGCGGCCGCTTACGATACTTGTGTATTACCCGAAAGATGCGCTTGGTTTCAGCCCCTCGCACAAGGTGCCGGGTGTTCGCAAAAGGTGCGCCACACTTAATCCGACGCCTCGGTCCCGTTAAAAGGAGGTGGTAGCGAGCTTAACGAGGCAATCCGGACTATAACGCTTATCTCTTCCATTTAGCCAATGGAGCTCGAGGGTGGGGCTACGACATAGCCTCGGCGACACCGCACATCTCCGGATTCGGGTGCGATGTGCTCGACCGAAACGGTCCTTCGTCAAAGCGGGAATTTAAACATTCCGATAGTCGATCAAGTGGTCGACTGCACTCGCTATATCATGACAGCCGCCGCTTTCATCGAGGTGCTCGCCAAATTTAACCGGGGCACAATCGCAGAGTTCTCCGGTGCCGCTTAGCCGGGTGATACGGAACGAAGGCAGCAAAACACAGAGCCGCAAACGCAACATTAGACCAAAGACATGATTCGAGCTGATGCATATAATGCCTAACTCGAGACGCCAACACTCCCGGAAGGTGTTCGGACTTTATAATAATGGGCGAATTATGCCCTAAGCCCCTAGTGTCCGTGCACGGCATGGTCTTCGACGCGCCGATGCCAAAGCGCCAGTTCGCTGGCTATAGGAAGAAACCAAGGAGAATAACAACAAGAGACAAGAAAAGGTTTACGCAGGTTTTAATCAAAAGAATCTCGCAACGGGTCCCTACCGCACGCTCGCTACCAGGTTCCGCTATACCGTTATCCTCGACAGGTACGCACGTTGTTCATCCGGAGAAAGAGAGGAACGCTAGCCTTAGAAATACTTCGTGCGTAAAATATGCAAAAGAGGAGATATAGATAATTAAAGCAAGGTTTATAAGAAACCACAGGATTTGTGCGCCGCAGCCCCGGTGAAAGGGTATGCGCCAGGAGCCCCTAGCCCGCCGAGTCCGGATTCGTTTATCCGAGTCCGGGTCTTTAAGTGACCTCGCATTGAAATGGTGCCATGTGGACCGGCATCTTGAGTGTAAGAGACGCGAATGCGGTATGGCGCTGAAGCGATTAAAGCCTTTCGCCCCAAGAGTGCTTGATATTCACTTTCAAATGGGACGGTGAAAGATTAGTTTTTCACGCCGAAAATTGTTCGCGATCCAACACGACTTCTAGTAGTATCGCGTCGTGCACTTGGCGAAGGGCCTCGGCTTCACCTTTGAAGGAAGTGCGGCCGTGTCAATTTTGGTAGGGTTCATCCTCATCCCGCGGATTGTGTTTGAATATAGCAGTTTAAATCACCGCCTCCGCCCATGAGGACTGTAGTAAATTGTAATCCGCCTATTGTGGGATTCAATATCGGGAGTCCGCCCCGCTGCTTTAACGCTTCGAATAGTCCGTGGTCGAAAGTGATTGGTTTGATGTCCAATTTCGCGATCTATCGGCTCGACCGTATGGGCTCTTTTAGAAAGTGCCGCACTATTTTTTCGTGTTATCACATGAAGTGAGTTTATCGCTTTGACCCCTTGTGGGAAAGTCTTTTGTTTTCCGTGCCCGTCAAGGGGTTTATCTTCTTCGCTGGACGCGCCGAGCCCCTTTGTGTTCGGCGCTTAATCGCCGGACTGCTTAAAACCCAACAATCCTCGTGGGTGTGATTTATGGCCTTCCGGGTACCGTGGATTTGACATATCCGACCCGAATTTTGTGTGTTGGACAGTTCGTCATTGCCGCCCTTGAGGGGCCGAGTCTTGTTATTGGACCGCGAGCTTTTGAATCCGCGCTGACCGCCGTGTTTTTGGCTTTTTCTTTATTCCGCCCCGTTTTTTTCTCGCTACCGTGATTTTCCATTTCCATATCTTATCTCGATGTACTTGGGTCATTGGTATCGCTTTGCTAGCTAGTTATCCTCTCCGCACAAAAGCGGTCATGAGGTTTGTTAGTGCGACATTGTCCTCGGTTTCTCTTGGCCGAGGTGCTCAAGCGAGCCATTCGTCTCTGACATTGTGCTTGAAAGCTGCTAAGTCTTCGGCGGCCCGCACAATGACTATTTGGTTCTTTTTGGTAAGAAACCTGTTCCGCACTTCACACGACTCTCCCGGCTGTTGAGTTATATGACTTTAATCATCAAGTCCGGAGGACGGACATAAGTCCCTTGAAAATTGTTTTGAATGCTTCCTCGAGCTCTTCCCAACTTCCAACAAGAGTTTTCGGGAGGCTTTTGAGCCAATGACGGGCTGGCCTTTGAGCTTGAGGGGAGATATTTTATGGCGTGAGATCGCCTCCTCCGCCATGTGTATATGTAGTATGTAATCTTCATCCGCATCTGTGGTCTGTTGTTCCATCGTAGGCCTCTATGTTTATGGGTTTAAACCCTGCTGGAAATTCATGGTCCAAGACTCATCGGTGAAACATAGTGGGTGTGCGGCGCTCAGATTTGTGTGTCTGCTTGTCACCTGACACTTGGCGTGTTGCCTTGCTTCTTGGGGCCTTCTCCTTGGCCCATAAATGGACCTGGCTGGGCCGCCTATCCTTCCGAGTTCATTGGTGGAGTTGTGTGTGCGCCGCTGAATTTGGCTCGTCGTTCGCCGCCTATCCAGCCAGCACCCTTTTTATTTTTGGACGGTGGGGTTCTATGGCCTCCTCACAAATTCCGTAGTAGCTTGCGCTTGGGGGTAGCTTTTGATTGATGGCGATTGCAGATTTATCTCATGTGTTGAGCACTTTGCCCCATCTCATTTTGAGTGTTTCTTCCGCTGTTGTGAGCTTCCGCTTTCCTTCTTCGTGCTTCTTGCAATGCTGCCAAGTCTTCTCCGGAGGTTCTTATTCTCCGCGTGTGTCCGATATGTGGTCGTCCTGACCGCTGTCTTCGCCGGCTTTGATTGACTATCTGATTCGCCGTGTTCGGACGGTTGTTTATTTGCATGTTCTTCGTTCGACAGAGCCCCGCCAGATAGCGGCTTGTTGGGAGCGTTGTTGTCGCCGAGGCGGACTTAGCGCGCGCTTGCGCTGTCGCTTGGTCGCTTGTCGGCAGTGTTATTCCGCCAGGCCCGCTGGTCCTCGTATCGCTTCCCCTTTGGGGTATCCACCATATATATGTCATGCGACAAGGTGGTCCTGCCAGCTGTATAAGCTCGGTTTTTTCGCCTCCGCATCGCCGCTCATTCCGCCGATGTCGCCGAGTCGCCATCTAGCATGTCGGTTAGATCGCCGACAAGGGGCTACAAAGTGGGTGGTGGGTGGATCTGAATTTCTTCGCCGTCCGAACCTCAACCATCCCGGCCGTAGTCCGCCAGGATCTCTTGATAATGAGAGATGTTTCAAAGAATTCAGGATATCGCCGAAAGGCAAGTGCTGGAAGATGTCTGCGGCGGTGAATTCAGAACCGCGCCATCCAATCGACCGTGGGGGCGCGGAGGCTTGGTGTCCGCGAGGAGTCCGGCGCCGGAATCACAAGTTTCGCAGGGACAAGATCGTGTTCGCCCATCGCTGTGGATGTTGAAGCCTCGGGCGGCGCTCTAACCGCCGCCTCGATATAGCGATCGGCTCCGCCGATGGCCGGAGCGATCCGAAAAGCGCCACCAAGGCACCGTCCGGCGGCCGAAGCTAGGTCATGCCCATCGCCGCAGCGGCGCGCTGCTGGTCAGGGCTCGAGTCCGTCAAGATCGAAGTCTCCGCGGCATCGGCCGTGAAGTTTAAATCTTCCAAATCTGACTCGACGCCAGGGCGAAGCTGATCCGCTCCAGATGGCCAAGGAATTGGCCCGCAGACAAAGCCGCCAACACAAAGATCTCTTCGGGAGAAAAGTCTCACCCGTAACAGCGTTGTTGGTTGAAGATGCCATCGAGCCTATCGTGACGACACAAAGGAACTCTCAATGAAAGCACCAATGTCGGTGTCAAACCGGCGGATCTCGGTAGGGGGTCCCGAACTGCTCGCCTAGGCGGATGGTAACAGGAGACAAGGGACACAATGTTTTTACCTGTGTTCGCCCTCTCGATGGAGGTAAAACCTCACGCCCCGCTTGATTAATATTGATGATATGGGTAGTACAAGAGTAGATCTACCACGAGATCAAGGAGGCTAAACCCTAGAAGCTAGCCTATGGTATGATTGTTGTAATGTATGTTGTCCCACGGACTAAGGCCCTCCGGTTTATATAGACACCGGAGAGGCTAGGGTTACACAGAGTCGGTTACAATGGTAGGAGATCTACATATCCAGACGCCAAGCTTGCCTTCCACGCCAAGGAAAGTACCTTCCTGACACGAGCCGAGTCTTCAATCTTCTATCTTCGTAATCTTGGAGTCCGCGGATATTGATAGTCCGCCGTCCGACACCCCTAGTCGAGGACTCCTCAGCACCGAGTTCAAGAACACCAGACTTGATGACTATCTTGACGAACTTGGTATCACTCAGAGCTAAGCAGAATGGGGATGAAGAATGTGAGAACAGGACACTCATCGAGATGGCTTGCACTATGCTGATGGCTACGCTCCAACCTATTGCTTCATGGCAAGAGGTGCAAAGGTAACCTCACAAGAAGCTTACTTTAATACTTCCAGTGATGACGACTCTGAGTGTGAAGCTAAATCTAGCTATAAGAAACATGCTAAGATTGCAACTGAACAACAAACTGCTATGGAAAAGATGCAAAAACTGCTAGACAAAAGCGATGATCTGTTGGATGAGGAAATGGATCATAGTTAAACCTTGTCTGAAGAACCCAGGCGTCTTCAGTCAAAGAATGATGAACTTGAGAGTCTTCGTGTGGCCCTCTCATCCGAACACGAGAAGTTGTCCTATGAATTTTTTCAATGTAAGCAACATCTTGAGAAACTGAGAGCGTCTTATTATGATCTTCAAAAGAGAATGATTCTTTGCTCGCCAATGATCAATACCGCCAAGAATAATTTGTTGCACCATGCTTAAAATGCCCGGAACACGAAAATGCAAATTCTTCAGCTAAATGTTCAAATGCTTCAGTTACTGCAATCTCTTGAACTGTGTCTATGGTATCAATCCCCTCAACTGAGGAGACCACAAGTGTAGTAACAACAATGCAAGGTTAAAGGAATGGTATGTCACGGGCATGTACAAAAGCCTCAAAGGGCACCAAACCCTTTGTGATGTACTCAAGAAATAGATCTGAACAAGAACCCTAGGAAAGAGGGTATTGCTTTTGAGGGAAAGCTCAATACTGATTGATCATATTGGAAAGCTGAGCAATATCCCAAAACTGCATGGGTCGCTACAAAAGGGCCTCTGGTAGATCTATCCACCTTATGTGGTTACAACTATGATACTTCATATTCCTTAGATGAGTCATTTTACTCTAATTACAAGCTGTTCAAAACCCAAAACAATGAAGTATTTGGCAGATTCACTGGTACTAACTGCAGGAATAGCCCCTAGTGAAGAAAATCTGGGTGCCCAAAAGCCTTCTTCAAAATCTTCAGGTGAATGTCATCATGACATTACCGATGAAGAAGAAGCATCCCGGGTTGAATTCTTCATTTGGACCAAAGTCGTCAAATTGTCGCAGACCTATTTTTTATTATGCTCATGCTTCTGTTTTACAGGGAAACAAACAGTTGTTTGATGAATATGTGCATTATTCTTTGAACCATGATGCTCAAAAATCTTCAAAGAATTTCTCTACATATTCATTTTAGTACTATAACCCCCCTGTGAAGAGAAATGCATACTCTTCAATGCCTAAATTCTATATAAATGTTCTACGAGACATTGCTTCTCAGCCACCCATTCATATGTGGGTGGTGACGAAGAATAACTAATCTCTTCTCGCAGGTCGTCTTCGCACAACAATAAATGTCCGATTTAATTTGTCAAGACCGATAAGTGCTTGTTGGGATGTAAGCTAACCAGATGATATTAACACTTCATGTCACACATCCCTTATGTTGCTTACATTACTATCTACTTATGAAACTTATCGACAAAATTGATCATCATATTCTTCACTCAATTATATGAATTTGTAAGTCGACTATTGCTTCTACAGATGACACACCCAATTCCACCGATTGGTCTTCGATAGTGGTTGCATGAATCACGGATCGGTGATAGGAATCTACTCACCTAAGCTCCCTCACCCCATTCGCTTGAAGCATATCACCTCCGACAAAGGCAAAAGTAAGGTATTGGACCTAGGTAAGGTTGCTATCTCAAGGATCGACACATGGAAAAGGTGATTGTCGGTGTCAAACCGTGGATCTCGGTAGGGGTCCCGAATCAAGGCCTAGGCGGATGGTAACAGGAGACAAGGGACACGATGTTTTTACCTGTGTTTGGGCCCTCTCGATGGAGGTAAAACCCTACTCCCGCTTGATTGATATTGATGATATGGGTAGTACAAGAGTGGATGTACCACGAGATCAAGGAGGCTAAACCCTAGAAGCTAGCCCATGGTATGATTGTTGTAATGGTCGTCGTCCTATGGACTAAAACCCTCCGGTTTATATAGACACCAGAGAGGGCTAGGGTTACACAGTAGTCGGTTACAATGGTAGGAGATCTACATATCCGTGACGCCAAGCTTGCCTTCCACGCTAGGAAAGTCCCATCCGACATGGGACGAAGTCTTCAATCTTGTATCTTCATAGTCTTGGAGTCCGCCGATGATGATAGTCCGCTATCCGGACACCCCTAGTCCAGACTCCTAAGTAGCCCCCGAACCAGTGCTTCAATGACGATGAGTCCGACGCGCATATTGCTCGGTATTGCAAGGCGGGTTCCTCCTCGGAATAATTCATAGAAGATTGTGAACACCAGGATAGTGTCCGGCTCTGCAAAATAAATTACACATACCACCGTAGAGAGAATAATATATACACAAGTTCAATCTGCTGACGTATTTCGTGGCATGACATCATGCCACTACCAAGCCTTTACTTGAATCATTTTTATTATACCACCTCAGCGTGTTTAGCGAAGCGGTTTCCTTGGCACGTCTTGTCGGTGCAGAGATCGTGTTCCCCTTATTCCGGGATTCCCATCAATACGAACGTGGGTAACCCAACCGCGCCATTGATTATGGCGCTTGGGAGATAAGCGAGTTTTACCAGGCCGGTGGGGACGCATAGTCTTCGTCCGCCCATATATAAGGGGATAAGGATCCACCTTTTTTACCTACGCCTTCTTCCTCCTTTGCTTATCCATCTCCACAAGACCGGAGCTCCAGCTACCAAGTCTCGCACATCTCGCTCAACCTTCTCCAGCCATGTCCGAGCGAGAGGCAGTGGATGGCCTCCTCCGCTACGGAGGGGCACATCGAGAAGCTGCGTGGCGCCAGATACCTATCCAAATGACATCGCAAGACCGTCCGCCTGATGAGGGGCAGCTCATCCCCACCCCTGTGCCTCATGAGAGGGTCGATTCTTCCCCACTTCCTCCGCTGGACGGGCTTCCCACTTCATCCCTTCGTCCGGGGCTCATGTACTACTACGGCCTGACTTCCACGATCCGGCGCCAAACTTCATCCTCAACATCTCGGCGCTTATCGTCGTAGGTGCGAGGCCTTCCTCTCAGATTCAGCCCCACTTCGCTTGTGGCTAAAAACCTTCAATGTCAAGCCAAGGTGGTGAAGGACGCCCAAGCGGAGTGCAGAGGCGCCATGGTGGGCAAAATGCCCAACGCCATCCGCTCGAGGGTGCCTTCGTGGAGTCCGCCAAAGGGTGGCAATCGGGTGGTTCTACATCACCGAGCCAGCGGACCCTAAATGGGCAGCGCCCCCGAGTTCAGATCTGGTATCCCCATGCAGCTCACCTCCGGAAAGAGAAGGGCTTGCTATGGGGTAGTTCGAGGAGCCGACAGACTCCATCCTGCTCTCCTGCACTCGTGAACAAGAAGCTTAAGCTTGTCAACATGATCCAGTCATGTTCGTCCACGGATTCTCCCCGCCAAAGAACGAGCCTTCGATTTGTGGAGTTTGATCCGCACAGCACCGACCTCGAGCGGGCTCTTCGACACGACGCACGGCTGCCTCGAGGGTGCTGTTCAAGGGCGGAGAAGCCCCGCATCCGCAAATCAAGATCGCGGATTCAGCACTTAAACGCCTTGGTCGGCGAGGTAAGCTTTGCTATCCTTTATGGGACACTTATTTCTTTCATAGTTTGACTCTATGTGGGATCTAAAACTCCCAATGCCTTTAATAGGACTGGCAAAGACGCCCGGACAGGTTAACTGTCTGCCCTTCTCAAGACCCAAACGGACACCCGCTTATGGGTTGCTGGTTCCGCCCTTTATGTGGTGCCGAAAAGAAGGCCAAGAAGAAGGCCACGGAACCTCAAGGAGTTCCCGGCGCCAGTGGTATCGGACTCATCGTCCGATGGCTCCAATGCGGACTCCTCCCAAGACGAGGAGGAGAAAGAGGACTCTCCCTGTGAGGGGGGAGAGAAGAAGAGGAAGGCTTCCCAACGAGGGAGGCCAAGGGTCCAAGAGGGAAGGACCTTCCTCCGGACAGCTCCGCCAACGCCGACGACGGTGATTTAGGTGGCCTCAAGGCCAAGCCCCGGCGAGATCGTAAGTATCCGGATTCCTAAATGATTTATAATTTCTTTTTTGCCACATGGTGTCATTCTAATGCCGATACAACCTGTAGTCCGCCGAGGATTTATTTTTCCCGCTTCGAAGGGTCCTTGGCTCCGCCGGATGTGGATTCCATTCCGACCGCCTCCACCCCTCGTGACACTGAGGACGCCGAGGCGGGATCCCAGGAGGGGACCCGCCAGGAGGGGGAGGCTCCGGAGGTGCCACAGGGCAACCTCCCGGACTTCACACTGGACTCCGCACTGGAACCCGCAGTGGTTCCGGAGTCCGCCAGGCGGCCCCTTCGTAAGAAGGGCAAGACTCGGATGACCGGCGGCCTCCGCCCAACCGAGGCACCGAACAACTTGTTGGAGACGCCAATGGCGCTTCCATCGAGGAAGAACACCGCACCGCCATGAGTGCGGTGATTCAAGGTTCACTTGCCAAGAGCGGGCCGACTGAAGCTCGTAGCAGCCTTCTAACAGTGCTTTGAGGTAAGAAATTTTAAAATATGTAATGTAATACCGCATAGACAAGAGCCCTTATGCTCGGTTCGTGTTCGGAAAGAAAACCGGACCGAGGATCTAAAAAGATATTCGCAAGAGTTCTAAAAATTATGTCAATATGGGTTTGCAGGCGCGCCGCCGACCTCTGCCAAGACCGATCATGGAGGTCGATGCTTTGAAGCAGAACCTCGAGCGGTCCAAGAACGAGCTCGGCCTTGCCAAGAAGCAGCTCGAGGACAAAGAAGGTGAGTAACACCGCATTAAATTTGTACCTTACAGAAAAGGATTTTGGTTGCAAGAGAAATAACAAGGATAACGTGGGCACTGCAGGGGCCATGAACGAGGTGGCGACCCTGAAGGAGGCCGTGTCTGCGGTCGAGCGTAATGCGGCCACGGAACAAGAGGAGCGAGAGAAGCAGGAGGCGTGGGTGGCGGAGGTGCAGCAAGAGCTCCAGGCTCTCATGAAAAGCATGAGAGTTTGGAGCGCGACTCGAAGACTCGAGAGTCCGAGCTTGCCTCGGCTCTTGAGAGTGCCAAAGCCGCTAAGGCCGAGGCCCATAAGGCCCTCCAGAGATTGAGGCGTGAAGAAAATAGCGGCGGTAAGGCATTTTTCATGCAAAGCAAGCATGTTAAAGTGAATTACCCGTTACTTACCGGAATTCGAGCTCTCCAGAGCGCTTGCAGATCTTCCTCACAACGTGTCCGATGCTGCCAGATTCTACCGGGCCGAGGAGGGAGCTCAACGGAGAAGGTCTTCGTCTCAAGATGCCGAGGCCGACATCCGGCAGCCCCTTAGCGACCAGCTAAAACAGCTGGTCGAGCTCCACAAGGTAGCCGAGCAGGCCATGAAGGGCCTCATAGTCCGCCAGGGCTCAAGAGGCCATGCCTGGAGCTACTTCGGTCCGTGCGGTGGCTGGTGGATGCGTGTCCTCGGGTGGAAGTCACTGCGCCCGCCGCATTGAAGGTGCCCGTCGAGCCCTTGTCCGCGCAAAGGTGCACTAGGGCAGGCTGGATGCTGAGAAGCTTCTGACGGACGCGCCTCCGGCGGGCAAGGAGTATCGCATGCCCGAAATGTATTATAAGAGTGTCCTGAAGGGTGCCCGCAAGATTGCGGATGAGTGCCCCAAAGATGTAATATTTGAGTAGACTCGCAATGTGTTATCCTGTGCGCTGAAAACTTTGTTCATATGCGCTAAGCAACGCTTATTAATTTAAAATATTACCTTCTGTGCGGCCGTTTATCAAATATGAGAGATGGCAAGTCGTCGGCTTCAGCCCCCATGCCACGAAAGTGCCGGGTGTTCGGATAAACTTGAGCGCTCTTGTTCCCATTTTTGGGTCCATCTAGGGAGGCGCTCAACATGACGAACAAGGCAACCGGACTTATAATGCTTGAACACTCTCACTTAGCCATAGAATTCTATAATTTTAAATTTTGGCGAAGCCCCTAGTGTTCGGAAGACCGAGTTCGGGCGCTATCCACGCTGGGGCGGACAAAGCCGGTTCCTCGCCTAAGCGCATAAGTCTTTAGGGACTCAAAAGACCTCTCGAACAGCGACCAGCTCTCGCCTTTATCATGACGGTCAGTTTTAGCTTTGCATCGAGGCGCCGCCCAGCTCAACCGGGCGCAATCGCAGTGGTTCTCCCAAGGCTACCTTAGCCGATAGAACGGAACGAAGGTACCAAAACATGGGAGCTGGGCAAACCCAACTATTGACCCAAGACATGATTCGAGCCAATGCATATAGTGCTATAAGTTCGGGTGCCGACTTGTGAAAGTGTTCGGACTTATCACACCATAATGCGGGGAACATAAGCCCTCGGGTATTCGGCCGCACTAAAGTGTACGGATGCAAAATGTCATAAATGAACATATATGTAAAAAAGGAATGCAATTATAAGCGAAAAGTGATGCATTGTTTATTCCAGGAATTCTGCCATGAGTGCAGAACGATACAAATAGTGCGGTAAGCAAGGGATTAGACTATTAGACATGTCCCCATCCAGGGGTAGGCTGCGGAATGGTGTATTAAACAGATTTAATGCTCATAGGAGACCACCTGAGTGTTCGTCGTAGCCATTGTCCTTCCCTGGCTGTTGCATCGTGAGTTCGGCAGGTCCACTGCCGGACAAGGCCTCTGGTGAACGGAGTCCTGTGGAAAAAAAAAGAAAAACAAAAAGAGCGAAACACTTGGGAGCCCCTCGGTGTGGTTAAGCCGCACTCTAGGCCTGTCGTGGTCGTGCCCCACCCCCTATGCTCATGGTATCTCTAGAGCGTAATGATGTACGCGAAGGGCTAGTCTTGCAATCATGCAGGGGCTGGGGTTGGGGCCGCATTGCTACGCGTTGTAACGCCCCGAGACCGACGCTTCAGAAGACTTCCATATTTTCGTGATCAACCGTGTGTTTCATTTATGCTTGCTCTTTTATTTTTGCATTGCATCATGTCATCATGCCATCATGTCATTAATCTTTGCATCTCAACTCAACTAATAAATTGCATAGATGGTTGATCTATTTAAATCGAGGGAAGGGTGATTTCTCTTTATAACATATCTTCCCAATATTAGGGCGCTATATTTAAATATTTCATTAATTTGGAATTCACCATAACACACTTGCAAAATATTCCAATGCCTTTGTTATCTTAATTCTTGGTCTCCAACCTTGCCATATATTCTTTCATCATATTCCGGAGCTCCACCAAAAATCCAGCATTTTTTGGACCTTCCTTTTATCGAGTCCTAGTTCAAACCCATTTGAACTAAATTCAAATGAGTTTGAATTTACATCTTTCAATCATGGCTTTTTCTATTTTCTCGGAACAAGCATATTTTTGTGAATCCGGGAAAATAATCCCCATGCCTAAACTCTCCTCCTAGCATTTCTTTTCTTCTCCTTTCAATTTTCTGCTAAGAGATTAGCCTGAGAGAGGGATGTAGCCAGCCCAAGTCGGCCAGCCTATCAGCCCAACAGCCCACCTAAACCCTTCCTAACCCTAGCCCGATGCCCTCACCCGATCCCATCTCCTCCTCTCGCTCCTCCGCCGCCACACACCCATCGCCGATCCCATCGCCTCCTCTCGATCCCTCTCCCCATCGTCCTCCTCCTCCGCGCCACACGCAAAGAGGAGTTCAGCCTCGCCCTGCCTCTGCAACACCACCGGGCGGCTAACTCCGGCCCTCCATCGCTATGCCCTGGTGCCTCCTCCGCCAAGTCCCCTGTCGCCCGAGGCCGAGGAGAGGAGCCTCGAGCACTCGCGCCAGATCCGCTGCCCTCCACGCCCAGCAGAGCCCCAAGGCCGTCCCCTCCATTTTGGTCGGAGTTCGCGGAGCCCCAAGACTGCCGCTTTGCACCCGCGAGCACCACCACCTCCAAAGACGCCGAGCCTCCTCCTCAGGCGCCTCCGCCGGGCGACCTCTCAGATCCACCTCCAGCAGCTCTCCCACGACCTCCTCTTCATCACCGCCTCGTGCCGCCCCTACCGACTCCAACCAGGGAGCCCCACCGCCGCTCGAACGTGGCATCCGCCTCTGCTCAGGTTGCATCGCCTCGCTCACGGCACTTTTGCCACAAGTGCTCCCGACCGAGACCTCAAGTCATCTACCCGAGCCCAAGTCCGAAGACTACCGTGGACGGTGCTCGTGTCACTTGGATTCGCCAAGACCGCTAAGACCCATACCTGGATCGTCAAGTTTGACTACATGGACCGCCAAGTTCCGCTCCGAAGGTGTACGACTACACCCGGTGATGCGACAAGTACCCCGACAACGTGTACATCTACACCGCCAAAACCGACCGACAAGTACCCGACGCTAGGTGCACCACTACCGCCGCCCAAGATGTTGGATTCGTCAAGTACCTCTCCGAAACGAACGTGTACAACTACTTCCACTACCGTCGCGAGAACAACTACTTCCACTATGGCCCGTGTACCGCTACTTCCATCTACACCGCATCGAACTCATTTCGTCCCGAACGCACGCTACAAAGGTATAACAGCCAAGACGACCGCCGACTGCATGTGTTTAATGAGATGTCCGTGTTTGCACCGTGATCAAATTGTCGCTTGCGATGCCCCTCTTTTGCCATGCCACCGACATGTGGGACACCCGGTATCCGGGATCACTCCCCATCTCTTGCGTGTTCCACACATCCGCACACTTCTCGTTTGCATCGGTATCTCAATCAAGTTACCGGAACCGATATGTTGCCGTGGCATCATTTTCGGATTCGTTGCCGTGGCACCCGTTTTGTTCCGCCATGGTGACCAAATGCCTCGTATCTTGCTCATGTCAAAATTTTCATAAAATTGCATAAAACTTGCATATATCATCCAAGATCATGATAACAACAATTAAAATGTTTAAAATTGTTGTTGCATTAAATTGCTAAATGATATGGGGATTTTTTTCGGAATTGTTGTTTGTTGTTCCGGCCTCATTTAAACTTGCCTAAATAGTTAGTTTACTTATGCTTCACCTCTTGCCATGTTTAACAACATTTAATATTGTTGGGTACATAAACGAGAGAGAACTAAATAAATGAATGTGGTGTTTTGTCAATATGCAACTTGTTGCATATTGAGCTCCACTTAATTTGTAGTACTGTGTGTTGCACTTTGTCATGCCATGCCTCATTAAACCGGACACACATCATACTTGTTTATGCATCATGCCATGTTTATGTTTGTGCATTTACCATGTTGTTTGTTTCTTTCCGGTGTTGCTTCTTAGTTCCGGTAATGTTGTGGTTGTGAGGATTCGTTCGACTACTCCCGTTCGTCTTCTTCATGGACTCGTTCTTCTTCCTAGCGGGATTTCAGGCAAGATGACCGTAACCTTGGATCTCACTACTATCATTGCTATGCTAGTTGCTTCGCTCTATCACTTTGCTGCGCTACCTATCTTTTGCTCTTCAAGCCTCCCAAATTGCCATGTCAGCCTCTAACAATTGACACCCTTCCTAGCAAACCCTTGTTTGGCTATGTTACCGCTTTGCTCAGCCCCTCTTATAGCGTGGTTAGTTGCAGGTGAAGTTGAAGATTGCTCCATGATGGACATGATTATGTTGGGATATCACAATATCTCTTATTTAATTAATGCATCTATATACTTGGTAAAGGGTGGAAGGCTCGGCCTTATGCCTGGTGTTTTGTTCCAGTCTTGCCGCCCTAGTTTCCGTCATACTGGTGTTATGTTCCCGGATTTTGCGTTCCTTACGCGGTCGGGTGATTTATGGGACCCCCTTGACAGTTCGCTTTCAATAAAACTCCTCTAGCAAGGCCCAACCTTGGTTTTACCATTTGCCTCACCTAGCCCTTTTTCCCTTGGGTTTCCGGAGCCCGAGGGTCATCTTTATTTTACCCCCCGGGCCAGTGCTCCTTCGAGTGTTGGTCCAACCTGAGTGATGTCCGGCGCCCCTTGGGCAACCAGGGTCTATGCCAACCCGACGTCTGGCTCATCCGGTGTGCCCTGAGAACGAGATATGTGCAGCTCCTATCGAGATTTGTCGGCACATCGGGCGGCTTTGCTGGTCTTGTTTTACCATTGTCGAAATGTCTTGTAAACCAGGATTCCGAGACTGATCGGGTCTTCCTGGGAGAAGGAATATCCTTCGTTGATCGCGAGAGCTTATCATGGGCTAAGTTGGGACACCCCTGCAGGGTATTATCTTTTGAAAGCCATGCCCGCGTTATGTGGCGATGGGAATTTGTTAATGTCCGTTGTAGATAACTTGACACCAAATCCAATTAAAACGCATCAACCGGCGTGTAGTCAGTGATGGTCTCTTCTCGGCGGAGTCCGGGAAGTGAACACGGTTTCTGTGTTATGTTTGACGTAAGTAGGAGTTCAAGATCACCTCTTGATCATTGCTAGCTTCACGACCATTCCGCTTGCTCTCTTCTCGCTCTTATTTGCGTATGTTAGCCACCAT
Source organism: Aegilops speltoides (assembly GCA_021437245.1). NCBI lineage: Eukaryota > Viridiplantae > Streptophyta > Magnoliopsida > Poales > Poaceae > Aegilops > Aegilops speltoides. Next base: position 21,065 of record JAHHZJ010001408.1, on the reverse strand, counting down.
ATATGCTTAGTCACTGCTGCAACCTCACCACTTTACCCCTTCCTTTCCCATTAAGCTTTGCTAGTCTTGATACCCATGGTAATGGGATTGCTGAGTCCTCGTGGCTCACAGATTACTACAACAACAGTTGCAGGTTCAGGTTTTGCAATGATCATGACGCAAGAGCGATGTTTGCTTGTTTTGGAGTTCTTCTTCTGCTTCTTCAATCAGGGGATAGGTTCCAGGTCGGCAACCTGGGCTAGCAGGGTGGATGTCGTTTGAGCTTCTGTTTGTGTTTAATCCGTAGTCGGATGTTGCTCTTATGTAAGATGATGTTGTATTCGTGTGGTATTGTAAGCCTCTTGTATGCATCCCCATCTATTATGTAAAGTTGATGTAATGATATCCACCTTGCAAAAGCGTCTTCAAGATGCGCTTCTATCCTTGGTGGGACCTTCGAGTTCCTTTAGGATAGGGTCGCATATTGGGCGTGACAAGTTGGTATCAAAGCCTCGACCGACCATAGGAGCCCCCTTGATTGTTGGCCGTTGTTGAGTCTAAAAAAAACTATTTTGAGTCTTAGGATTATATATATCAGAGAGTAGGATTCTTTTTACTCCTCAGCCCCTTTGTCGCTCTCCGTGAGGACTCCTCGACGAGATGTTTTGTCTTTCCTCTCCTCAAATTTCACTAAATTTTTTTAGGATCACGCGGGTATCTTGGGATCATTCCGATATTCTTATGACGAGAACATTGTTCTTGGTGCCTCCTGACATTTAGGGGTTGTGGCAGTGTCCCGGGGAGTTGAGCTCCGAGGTGTTCTCGCCATAATTTTATCGCTGCGCTCGAATACCGAGTTTTGCCGACATCGAAAATCTCTTTTATGCAGCTTGTTGGTGAGATAACCTTGACGCCACCCAAGATCGGGAGTTCGAGTATTGCCATAGCTCGATAACGGATGCTTTTCAAGGTTGAGGTACACGATTTCGAAGGTTTCTTGGTTATGTGTTGACGGATGGATACAGCTTGGATGTAGGTATTGTTAGTTTGGGTGAGATATATTGCTTCCTCGTATCACCAACACCAGATTGCATAACCGTAAAGTTTCGGAGTTTATAGGTGGGAATTCAAGTAGCTCCTAGAATATCTTTCCGACAGATGCATGATATGGGATTGGGTAAATCTCTATCATATGTTTGTTCCGGCTTATTCTGCAAGCCAAATCCTTTGTTTTGTTTTATTTGTGGTATTCGAGTTGCTTCGAAGTCAAATGTTGAATCCATACCTTTTCCTAAATGGTGTTCTCATATTTCTATGCGAAAACTAATCCTTCTTGATCATTGAGGTTGTCATGTTAATTCTTTTCCAACCGGCGTGTTTCTCTTCAAGTGCATCCGATCATTCCAACATTTGCGAGATCAATTCTAAGTTTTCTCAACGGTGTTTGTTTCATCCATCCCAAGTTGTCTTTGTTTTCCCGCCCTCCCACCCCTTTTTCTTCAAGGACTCAGTTTTTTTAATCAAGTATCCATTTATTCATGTGAAGTCTCTTCACTCTTTTCAATCAATGTTCTTATCCAGTGATTTTCCATGAAGATGCTCACGAGCTTCAAGTTCATCATCCTCCGCTCTTTTTGCTTCTCCGTGGATCCAATTCAAGCTTGCAAGGTTGATCATATTCCTTTCCTCGTGAATTGCTTTGTCATGTTTGGTGCACCTCTTAATTATTCACCTCCTTTTTCTTCTCCGAGTGCTTAAGATTATCTCGTAAGAATCATGTTTCCATTCTTAATCCGCTCAAGTTATTTTGAGGCTCTTATCTCATTCAAGCCATTTAATTCAACCGTGCAACCTCTCTTTAAAATTGTTCAACGGTGTTTTCTTTTGAGGGCCCTAACCCACGTGTCTTTTCCTAGGATCTTACCTGACTCTTCTAATTATCTTGAAGTTATTCTCAAATTCTTTTCAAGTGTGACGTAAGAATGGATTCCATCACTCACATGCCTTCTCCAAGATCGTTTTCAATTTTTTTTCATCTTTGGCTAAACTTTTCCTCTTAATTCTCTCGAGTATCTCAATAATTCATGGTGGTGTTTCTCGTCATCATTCTCGGATTTTGAAGACCAAGAAGAGTTCCTCTTAAATTCTTACCCGCTCTTCCAAAGATGCATAGTTCAAGTTTGATGCCATCCTCTCATAATTGTTTTCGATTGTGGGAATTCTTTTCACCCATCCGGAGCAATTCAAGAGTCCTTTCAGATTGATTCTCCGTAGCCCATCATCTTAGAATTATTCAGTTTCAGCTTTCAACTCTCGTTCTTGAATTCTTCCGGTGCATCGTTGAAATAACCTCTAATCAGTTCATGGCCTCTTCGCTCTCATGTATCTAAATCCTCAAGTATCTTCATTTGTTTTCCAATTCTTCCCGTGAATTGTGCCTTTGCTACTTTCATTTTCAATTTTACGGTGGTTCGCTCAAGATTTCACTTCCTGTGTTATCATATCAATTCATTCGTTGTTTCCAAATCCCACTGGTGGTTCCATCAATACCTTCTCAAGTTTACGATATATCTCTCTTAATCCTTTTTCAATGGGAATAAGTAGTATGCCAAATCCGTTTGTCACCAAATTAATTTGATGAAGGATAAGCATACAATAAATCTTATTCTTATTTCCTCGAGGTGACTCAATTCTTTTTCCGGAGATTATTCATGATGAATAAATTCTTGATTACAAGTGATTCATGTTTCTTTCCGGAGTTGGTCATCATATCACATTCTCGGTTCGAGAGGCTTCATCTTTCTTTTCGGAGTTCCAAGTTCTCTCAATTATCTCGTCGCGAAGCTCCATCTAAATCATTGCAAGGCTTCACCTTGTTCTTTCAACTTCTCTTCCTTTCTGTCATTCTTTTATTACCGGAGTTCCTCATGGAGGCTCTACATGGTGGTTCGTCAAGGATTCCATTCATTCTTCATTTGTTCTTCAAGACTTCTTTCGAGGTGATGATCCGCCAAGCTATACTCTAAAATTAAACATGGTGCTCAACACATGTTTTGTTTTGAGGAGTTCAAGCATTCTTCATCATGCATCCCAAAGTGCAATTCTTTCTACCTTTTGAGGTGGTCTTATGTCATTCTTGACAATTTCACTTCGTGTTTCATGATTCGCAAGTTGTTAAGAATGAGATATTTAAATCCATCATTTTCTCTTTGTTCAAGAGATCTTTTCAACCATCAACCTCGTTGTTGGAGTTATCTTGTGTCATATTTCACCTAAAGCCTTCCCTAAGGAATGTTGCTATTTGTGGTGCTTATCAATGATCCAAGTTTTCTCCTATCCTCTCGGCGAAAGCAATTTTCATCTCTTCGTTGATCTCAAGCAAGCAATTGTTTCCGTTAGTGGCCGGTTGTCACCTCATAATTTTGAGATGTTTTCCATAAGCCCACTACAAGCTTATTCGTTTCGTTGTTGGTTTTTCCCAACAACCCCGTTGTAACCTTCTTGGAAGGATGCTTTCCAAGCTCATTTGTGGCAGAATTTAGCATTTTCTTCTCCATTCTTTTATTCCAATGATCTATCTTCTATTCTTTCTTCCGAAGGCATGGTGATGCTGCTCTCTTCACTCATCATCTCGAATTGTGAGGACCGTGTTCTTTTAATGTTTATCCATTTAACCGGAGTGGTTTCGAATTCTATCTTGTCCATTAAACTCTTGATTCATGTCTTTGCAACCTTCAAGTTCTCGTAATACTCCTTGTTCCTCTTTTCTAACGGATTGTTTGCAATCTCGTTCATCTCTGTTGTACTCTTTCTTTTAAATTGCTCAACCTCCCATGGTTCATGGTTTCACTCGTTCGTTAAAGAAGCAACTTTGTTTTACCTCTCCTCTTCCTTTTTCCTCTGGTGCCATCCTAGATCTCGGGACGAGATCCTCTTGTAGTGGTGGAGTGTTGTAACGCCCCGAGACCGACGCTTCAGAAGACTTCCATATTTTCGTGATCAACCGTGTGTTTCATTTATGCTTGCTCTTTTATTTTTGCATTGCATCATGTCATCATGCCATCATGTCATTAATCTTTGCATCTCAACTCAACTAATAAATTGCATAGATGGTTGATCTATTTAAATCGAGGGAAGGGTGATTTCTCTTTATAACATATCTTCCCAATATTAGGGAGCTATATTTAAATATTTCATTAATTTGGAATTCACCATAACACACTTGCAAAATATTCCAATGCCTTTGTTATCTTAATTCTTGGTCTCCAACCTTGCCATATGTTCTTTCATCATATTCCGGAGCTCCACCAAAAATCCAACATTTTTTGGACCTTCCTTTTGTCGAGTCCTAGTTCAAACCCATTTGAACTAAATTCAAATGAGTTTGAATTTACATCTTTCAATCATGGCTTTTTCTATTTTCTCAGAACAAGCATATTTTTGTGAATCTGGGAAAATAATCCCCATGCCCAAACTCTCCTCCTAGCATTTCTTTTCTTCTCCTTTCTATTTTCTGCTAAGAGATTAGCCAGAGAGAGGATGCAGCCAGCCCACCGGCCGCCCAAGCCGCCAGCCTATCAGCCCAAAGAGCCCACCTAAACCCTTCCTAACCCTAGCCCGATGCCCTCACCCGATCCCATCTCCTCCTCTCGCTCCTCCGCCTGCCGCCACACACCCATCGCCGATCCCATCGCCTCCTCTCGATCCCTCTCCCCATCGTCCTCCTCCTCCGCCACCACACGCAGAGAGGAGTTCAGCCCAGCCTCCTCTCGCAACACCACCGGGCGGCTAACTCCGCTGCCTCCATCGCTCGCGCTCAGGCGCCTCCTCGCTAAGTCCCCGTCGCCCGAGCGCTTGAGGAGAGGAGCCTCGAGCACTCGCGCCAGATCCGCTGCCCTCCACGCCCAGCAGAGCCCCGCGCCGCCGTCCCCTCCATTTTGGTCGGAGTTCGCGGAGCCCCAAAGACCGCCGCCTTTGCACCCGCGAAAGCACCACCACCTCCAAAGACGCCGAGCCTCCTCCTATGTGCCTCACGCCCGGCGACCTCTCAGATCCACCTCCTCTTCATCACCGCCAGTGCCGCCCCTATCGACTCAAACCAGGAGCCCCGCCGCCGCTCAACGTGGCATCCGCCTCCTGCTTCGGCTTGCATCGTCTCGCTCACGGGCACTTTTGCCACAAGTGCTCCCGACCGAGACCCTCAAGTCATCTACCCGAGCCCAAGTCCGAAGACTACCGTGGACGGTGCTCGTGTCACTTGGATTCGCTAAGACCGCTAAGACCCATACCGATCATCAAGTTCGACTACATGGACCGCCAAGTTCCGCTCCGAACGTGTACGACTACACCCGGTGATGCGACAAGTACCCCGACAACGTGTACATCTACACCACCAAAACCGGACCGACAAGTACCCCGACGCCAGTGTACCACTACCGTCGCCCAAGATGTTGGATTCGCAAGTACCTCTCCAAACGAACGCGTACAACTACTTCCACTACCGTCGCGAGAACAACTACTTCCACTACGCCCGTACCGCTACTTCCATCTACACCGTGATCGAACTCGCTCGTCCCCAACGCACGCTTCAAAGGTATAATACCAAGACGACCGCCAATGCATGTGTTTAATGAGATGTCCGTGTTTGCACCGTGATCAAATTGTCGCTATGATGCCCTCTTTGCCATGCCACCGACATGTGGGACACCCGCATCCGGATCACTCCCCATCTCTTGCGTGTTCCACACATCCGCACACTTCTCGCTTGCATCGGCATCTCAATCAAGTTACCGAACCGATATGTTGCCGTGGCATCATTTTCGGATTCGCTGCCGTGGCACCCGCTTTGTTCCGCCATGGTGACCAAATGCCTCGAATCTTGCTCATGTCAAAATTTTCATAAAATTGCATAAATCTTGCATATATCATCCAGATCATGATAACAACAATTAAAATGTTTAAATTTGTTGTTGCATTAAATTGCTAAATGATATGGGGATTTTTCGAATTGTTGTTTGTTGTTCCGCCTCATTTAAACTTGCCTAAATAGTTAGTTTACTTATGCTTCACCTCTTGCCATGTTTAACAACATTTAATATTGTTGGGTACATAAACGGAGAGAACTAAATAAATGAATGTGGTGTTTTGTCAATATGCAACTTGTTGCATATTGAGCTCCACGTAATTTGTAGTAATCGTGTGTTGCACTTTGTCATGCCATGCCTCATTAAACCAGACACGCATCATACTTGTTTGTGCATCATGCCATGTTTATGTTTGTGCATTTACCATGTTGTTTGTTTCTTTCCTGTTGCTTCTTAGTTCCGTAATGTTGCGGTTGTGAGGATTCGCTCGACTACTCCCGCTCGCCTTCTTCATGGACTCGCTCTTCTTCCTAGCGGGATTTCGTGCAAGATGACCGTAACCTTGGACCTCACTACTATCATTGCTATGCTAGTTGCTTCGCTTATCGCTTTGCTGCGCTACCTATCTTTTGCTCTTCAAGCCTCCCAAATTTCCATGTCAGCCTCTAACAATTGACACCCTTCCTAGCAAACCCTTGTTTGGCTATGTTACCGCTTTGCTCAGCCCCTCTTATAGTGTGGTTAGTTGCAGGTGAAGTTGAAGATTGCTCCATGATGGACATGATTATGTTGGGATATCACAATATCTCTTATTTAATTAATGCATCTATATACTTGGTAAAGGGTGGAAGGCTCGGCCTTATGCCCGGTGTTTTGTTCCACTCTTGCCGCCTAGTTTCCGCCATACCGTGTTATGTTCCCGGATTTTATGCTCCTTACGCGGTCGGGTGATTTATGGGACCCCTTGACAGCTCGATTTGAATAAAACTCCTCCAAAGAAGGCCCAACCTTGGTTTTACCATTTGCCTCACCTAGCCCTTTTTTCCCTTGGGTTTCCGGAGCCCGAGGGTCATCTTTATTTTACCCCCGCCGCTGCTCCTTCGAGTGTTGGTCCAACTCGAAGCGATGTCCGGCGCCTTTGGGCAACCAGGGTCTATGCCAACCCGACGTCTGGCTCATCCGGTGTGCCCTGAGAACGAGATATGTGCAGCTCCTATCGGGATTTGTCAGCACATCGGGCGGATTTGCTGGTCTTGTTTTACCATTGTCAAAATGTCTTGTAAACCGGGATTCCGAGACTGATCGGGTCTTCCTGGGAGAAGGAATATCCTTCGTTGATCGCAAGAGCTTATCATGGGCTAAGTTGGGACACCCCTGCAGGGTATTATCTTTCGAAAGCCGTGCCCGCGGTTATGAGGCAGATGGGAATTTGTTAACGTCCGGTTGTAGATAACTTGACACCAGATCCGAATTAAAACGCATCAACCGCGTGTGTAGCCGTGATGGTCTCTTCTCGGCGGAGTCCAGGAAGTGAACACGGTTTCGTGTTATGTTTGACGAAGTAGGAGTTCGTGATCACCTCTTGATCATTGCTAGCTTCACGACTGCTCCGCTTGCTCTCTTCTCGCTCTTATTTGCGTATGTTAGCCACCATATATGCTTAGTCGCTGCTGCAACCTCACCACTTTACCCCTTCCTTTCTCATTAAGCTTTGCTAGTCTTGATACCAATGGTAATGGGATTGCTGAGTCCTCATGGCTCACAGATTACTACAACAACAGTTGCAGGTTCAGGTTTTGCAATGATCATGATGCGAGAGCAATGTTTGCTTGTTTTGGAGTTCTTCTTCTGCTTCTTCGATCAGGGGATAGGTTCCAGGTCGGCAGCCTGGGCTAGCAGGGTGGATGTCGGTTGAGCTTCTGTTTGTGTTTCATCCGTAGTCGGATGTTGCTCTTATGTAAGATGATGTTGTATTCGTGTGGTATTGTAAGCCTCTTGTATGTATCCCCATCTATTATGTAATGTTGATGTAATGATATCCACCTTGCAAAAGCGTCTTCAAGATGCGCTTCTATCCTTGGTGGGACCTTCGAGTTCCTTTAGGATAGGGTCGCATCTTGGGCGTGACACGCGTGCTCGGAACGTGCCAGGTGGTCTTGATGTATGTTACTTCGGGCGCGTTTGGCCATGTCCGTCGTTTAATGGCCGGACTCGAAAATTGCCTTAACAGGCTGCTCTGTACTTCCGCCGTGAGAGCCATCGTGTTCCTCCGCTCGAGGGAGCGCTCAGGTTTCCATTGACCCCGATGACTCCACGAGGGCCTCGCATCTTGAGCTTAAGGTATGCATAATGCGGCACCGCTGAACTTTGTAAACGCGGTTCGTCCGAAAGCAGAGCGTGATAGCCATCGCGAACGGGACTATGTTGAAGATTAACTCTCGCCCGAAATTATCCGGGATCCAAGACCACTTCCAGCAGGATCGAGCTCGCATAATTGGCCTCAACACTGTATGACGCCTTTGAAGGTCGCCTTTGTAGGTTTAATCCTTGAGGGTCCATGCCCATCTTGCACATCAGATCCCGATAAAGCAGAGGTTGCCGCCGCCGCCCATCGTGACTCTAGTGAGGTGAAATCCATTAATGATTGCGCCTAAAACCATCGCGCGAATCCGCCATGGCGGATATCGGTGGGTGGTCCTTCGATCGAAAGTGATCGGGCAAGAGGACCATGGATTGAACTTCGGGCGACCGCTCCATCGCATATACGCCCTTAAGTGCACGCTCGCCCCCTCTTGGGTATGTGGGTTATGATATCATGTTTACCGTCCGCACTTGTGGGGAAAACCTTCGCCTTTCATCAGACGGGCGGCCGGGTCTCTTCCTCATCATCGCTATGCAGCCCCTTTCATTGTTTTCGGCAGTTAACTTGCCTGCCTGCTTGAACACCCAACAATCCCTGTTGGTGTGATTAGCTGGCTTTTTGGGGGTGCCATGTATCTAGCAAGAGCGGTCGAGTATTCGGTCCAAATTGGACGGACCCGGAGTAGTTCATTTAAATGGCTTTTCCACGACCGGTTTAGAGCCTCAAATCCGTGTTGACCGCCAGATCTCGGTGTTATCGCCGTTAACGCTGCATTTGTTTTGTTACGACGCGACTGTCATTGCGGTCCTTGTTGTCCGGAGTGCCGAATTTTTGCCGAGGTTGTTATCGGGCTAGCCAGCTGTCCTCCCCACACGTAAGCGGGTCATGAGTGATGTGAGGGCTGCCATGGATTTCGCTTTTCCTGCCCTAGGTGCCGGGCCAGCCACTCGTCATGATGTTATGTTTGAAGGCTGCGAGGGCCTCTACATCCGGACAAATGACGATTTGATTTTTCTTTGTTAAGAACCGTGTCTAGAACTGTCCGCCGATTCGTCTGCTGCTGAATTATGTGGCTTAGGTCATCGGCGCTCGGTGGTCGCACATATGTGCCCGAAGTTGACGAAATGCGGCTTCCGTGTCCTCCCAACACCCAATTGACTCTCGGCGGCAAGCTGTTAAGCCAATGCGGAGCTGGTCCTTAAGCTTGAGGGAGATACTTGATGGCGTGGAGATCGTCACCAAGGGCCATATGGATATGAAGGAGATAATCTTCTATCCAAACCACGGGGTCTGTTGTGCCATTGTAGGATTCAATGTTCACGGGTTTAAACCCTTCAGGGATTTGATGATCCATTACTTCATCTGTGAAGCATAGTGGATGTGCGGCGCCTCTATACTGGGCAATATCACGACGTAGCTCGAGAGAGCTTTGTCTGCTGTGTTCGGCCCGTCCAGAGTTGCTGTATCCGGCGCGACGGTAGTCGTCGTGGATCGTGGGGCGCCCACGTGATCCATAGATAGATCTTGATTGTCTTGCCTTGTCCTCCAATATGTCTCACAAGTCCGGCGCATTCCCCCGTAGCTTCGCGCTTTTCGAGCGGTGCCGGGGTACGGTTCTGGTGGAGGGCCTAGATGCCTCTCTGTCGCGGCCACGAGGTGGTCGGTCCCCCAGACAGCGCTGGTGATGAAGGTTTATATGCCTCCTCCTCTAATCGGGGAGCAACTTGCATTTTGGGTAGCTTTTGAGGGACGCTCGAGTTCATGCTCTTCGCCACGAGGACCTCGGTCCATCCGCTGCCAGAGGTCTTGATCAGCTCAAGCGTTGCTGCTTTTTCTTTAGGCTGTTCGCCGTGACCATTAGCCTGTGTTTAAAACGCTCTTGTTTGACGGGATCTCGGCACGATTTAACTCGCTGTCGTTGAGGCTTGCCTCGCCTCCCGAGGGAGGCATGTAATTATCATCCTCTACCTCCTCGCCCGCCGCTCTCTTGAGGGCTGGCTTCTTCGCCCTCCCTGTCTTTGAATCTTGCCGGAGGGGGTTATCTTTGGCACTCTCTCGGGTATTATTGTCTCCGTGCCGGAATTCCATTCTTGCTGTGGCGGATTTAGAGCGGCGCCACGACGCCGGGCGCTTGGGCTGTTTCTTAGAGGAATCTGCCTCCGCTTTCTTCGCCGCTCCCATCCTTTGGGATGTCCACCATGTATATGTCGATGACGAGGTGGTCTTCCAGTGCCCCGTAGGCGCTGGTTCTTGGTCGTCTCCGGCATCATCGTCCATACCGTTGATGTCTTCGGAGTCGTAGTCTAGCATGTCGGTTAGATCATCGATAGTGGCTACAAAGTGGGTGGTGGGTGGGCTTTGAATTTCTTCGTTGTCCGCATCCCAACCATCCTGACCGCAGTCCGGCCAGGGCTCTCCTGATAACGAGAGATACTTTAGCGAATTCAGGATGTCGCCAAAGGGTGAGTGCTGAAAGATGTCCGCAATGGTGAACTCCATGATCGGCGCCCAATCGGATTCGATTGGCAGGGGCGCAGGAGGTTCGGAGTCCGGTGAGGAGTCCGGCACCTTGGAGTCACGAGCTTTGCAAAGGACAAGGTCAGTATTCGGCTCCATCGCCGTAGAAGTTGCAGCCCCCGAGGCGGTGTCCAGCCACCTGTCCTCGATCTGCGCGGTCGGCTCCGAACTATGGGTCAGAGCAGACTCATGTGCAGCCTCCAGGGTACTGTCCGGTGGAAGAGCTAAATCATTCCCATCGTGACAGTGCGGCGCGCTTGGCTGTGGCTCGAATCCGTCGAAGATCAAGTCTCCGCGGAGGTCAGCCGTGAAGTTTAGGCTTCCAAACCTGACCTGATGGCCAGGGGCGTAGCTTTCGATCTGCTCCAGATGGCCAAGCGAATTAGCCCGGAGTGCAAAGCCGCCGAACACGAAGATCAGTCCGGGGAGAAAAGTCTCACCCTGGACTGCGTTGTTGTTGATTGAAGAAGCCATCGTTTATCGGTGACGCATACGAGGAACTCTCAATGAAAGCACCAATGTCGGTGTCAAACCGCGGATCTCGGTAGGGGTCCCGAATGTGCGCCTAGGCGGATGGTAACAGAGACAAGGGACACGATGTTTTTACCTGTGTTCGGCCCTCTCGATGGAGGTAAAACCCTACTGTGCTTGATTGATATTGATGATATGGGTAGTACAAGAGTGGATCTACCACGAGATCAAGGAGGCTAAACCCTAGAAGCTAGCCTATGGTATGATTGTTGTAATGGTCGTCGTCCCACGGACTAAAACCCTCTCGGTTTATATAGACACCAGAGAGGGCTAGGGTTACACGTAGTCGGTTACAATGGTAGGAGATCTACATATCCGTATCGCCAAGCTTGCCTTCCACGCCAGGGAAAGTCCCATGCGGACACGGGATGAAGTCTTCAATCTTGTATCTTCATAGTCTTGGAGTCCGGCCGACGATGATAGTCCGGCTATCCGGACACCCCCTAGTCCAGGACTCCCTCAGTGATGCTTGTCGAATCCCTTGGATACAACCTCATGTCCGTCTCAATGCTTTGTGATCTTGATATGATTGTCATCTTTGGCAAATATAGATGCATTGTGATGTTGGACTCTATCAAATCGAAAGTCTTCGGAGGCTTTAGGAGAGGTGATTTGTACATTGTACATTTCTCTCTAGGTCCTCAGCCTGCCACATGCATCTTGGCAAACACTTCAGAATGCTGGTTGTGGCATTGATGACTTGGACATGCTTGCATGCGGGATTTTAGCACTCTTGTCAAGAAGAAGCACATCATAGGCGTCGAGGGCGTCAAATTCGTCAAAGATCATTTGTGTGCTGCTTGTGAGTCTGGGAAGATGACCAACTCAAATCACACAGCAAAGACAATCATGACCACTACTCGTCCCTTTGAATTACTTCACATGGATCTGTTTAGTCATACCCATTATGCCACACTAACCAATGCGACATCACTCTATGGTTTCATCATAGTTGATGACTATTCTCATTACACTTGGGTGCACATCATTACCTTCAAAACTAAAGTGCGGGATGTCTTGAGAAGATTCTCAAATCAGGCTATGACAAATTATGCTCTCAAGATCAAGCACATCAGAAGCGACAACGGCACCGAGTTCAAGAACACCAGACTTGATGACTATCTTGACGAACTTGGTATCACTCTGGACCTAAGCAGAATGGGGATGGAGAATGTAAGAACAGGACACTCATCGAGATGGCTTGCACTGTGCTGATGGCTACGCTCCAACCTATTGCTTCATGGCAAGAGGTGCAAAGGTAACCTCACAAGAAGCTTACTTTAATACTTCCAGTGATGACGACTCTGAGTGTGAACCTAAATCTAGCTATAAGAAACATGCTAAGATTGCAACTGAACAACAAACTGCTATGGAAAAGATGCAAAAACTGCTAGACAAAAGCGATGATCTATTGGATGAGGAAATGGATCATAGTCAAACCTTCTCTGAAGAACTCAGGCGTCTTCAGTCAAAGAATGATGAACTTGAGAGTCTTCGTGTGGCCCTCTCATCCAAACACGAGAAGTTGTCCTATGAATTTCTTCAATGTAAGCAACATCTCGAGAAACTGAGAGCGTCTTATTATGATCTTCAAAAAGAGAATGATTCTTTGCTCGCTCAACAGATCAATACCGCTCAAGAATAATTTGTTGCACCATGCTTAAAATGCCTGGAACACGAAAATGCAAATTCTTTAGCTAAATGTTCAAATGCTTCAGTTACTGCAATCTCTTGAACTGTGTCTATGGTATCAATCCCCTCAACTGAGGAGACCACAAGTGTTAGTAACAACAATGCAAGGTTAAAGGAATGGTATGTCACGGGCATGTACAAAAGCCTCAAAGGGCACCAAACCCTTTGTGATGTACTCAAGAAATAGATCAGAACAAGAACCCTAGGAAAGAGGGTATTGCTTTTGAGAGAAAGCTCAATACTGATTGATCATATTGGAAAGCTGAGCAGTATCCCAAAACTGCATGGGTCGCTACAAAAGGGCCTCTGGTAGATCTATCCACCTTATGTGGTTACAACTATGATACTTCATATTCCTTAGATGAGTCATTTTACTCTAATTACAAGCTGTTCAAAACCCAAAACAATGAAGTATTTGGTAGATTCAGTGGTACTAACTGCAGGAATAGCCCCTAGTGAAGAAAATCTGGGTGCCCAAAAGCCTTCTTCAAAATCTTCAGGTGAATGTCATCATGACATTACCGACGAAGAAGAAGCATCCCGGGTTGAATTCTTCAGTTGGACCAAAGTCGTCAAATTGTCGCAGACCTATTTTTTATTATGCTAATGCTTTTGTTTACAGGGAAACAAACAGTTATTTGATGAATATGTGCATTATTCTTCGAACCACGATGCTCACAAAACTTCAAAGAATTTCTCTGCATATTCATTTCAGTTCTATAACCCCCCGGTGAAGAGAAATGCATACTCTTCAATGCCTAAATTCTCTATAAATGTGCTACGATACATTGCTTCTCAGCCACCCATTCAGATGTGGGTGGTGACGAAGAATAACTAATCTCTTTTGCAGGGTCAGGTCTTCAGACAACAATAAATGTCTGACGAATTTGCTGAAGACCTGACAAGTGCTTGTTGGGATTTAAGCTAACCAGGATGATATTAACACTTCATGTCACACATCCCTTATGTTGGTTACATTACTCCACTTATGAAACTTACTGACCAAATTGATCATCATATTCTTCACTCTGAATTATATGAATTTGTAAGTCGGACTATTGCTTCTACAGGATGACACACCCAATTCCACTAATTGGTCTTCGATAGTGGTTGCATGAATCACGTGACTGGTGATAGGAATCTACTCACCTAAGCTCCCCTCACCCCATTTCGTTTGAAGCATATCACCTCCGCTGACAAAGGCAAAAGTAAGGTATTGGACCTAGGTAAGGTTGCTATCTCGAAGGATCGACACATTGAAAAGGTGATGCTTGTCGAATCCCTTGGATACAACCTCGTGTCCATCTCAATGCTTTGTGATCTTGATATGATTGTCATCTTTGGCAAATATAGATGCATTGTGATGTTGGACTCTATCAAATCCAAAGTCTTCCGAGGCTTTAGGAGAGGTGATTTGTACATTGTACATTTCTCTCTAGGTCCTCAGCATGCCACATGCATCTTGGCAAACACTTCAGAATGCTGGTTGTGGCATTGATGACTTGGACATGCTTGCATGAGGGATTTTAGCACTCTTGTCAAGGTAAGCACATCACAAAGGCGCGATGGCGCTAAATTCACAAAGATCATTTGTGTGCTGCTTGTGAGTCCGGGAAGATGACCAACTCAAATCACACAAAGAAAGACAATCATGACCACTACTCGTCCCTTTGAATTACTTCACATGGATCTGTTTAGTCATACCCATTATGCCACACTAACCAATGCGACATCACTCTATGGTTTCATCATAGTTGATGACTATTCTCATTACACTTGGGTGCACATCATTACCTTCAAAACTAAAGTGCGGGATGTCTTGAGAAGAATCTCCAATAGGGCCATGCCAAATTATGCTCTCAAGATCAAGCACATCAGAAGCGACAATGGCACCGAGTTCAAGAACACCAGACTTGATGACTATCTTGACGAACTTGGTATCACTCAGAAGCTAAGCAGAATGGGGATGCAGAATGTAAGAACAGACACTCATCGAGATGGCTTGCATCAGGCCGATGGCTACGCCCAACCTATTGCTTCATGGCAAGAGGTGCAAAGGTAACCTCACAAGAAGCTTACTTTAATACTTCCAGTGATGACGACTCTGAGTGTGAAGCTAAATCTAGCTATAAGAAACATGCTAAGATTGCAACTGAACAACAAACTGCTATGGAAAAGATGCAAAAACTGCTAGACAAAAGCGATGATCTGTTGGATGAGGAAATGGATCATAGTCAAACCTTGTCTGAAGAACTCAGGCGTCTTCAGTCAAAGAATGATGAACTTGAGAGTCTTCGTGTGGCCCTCTCATCGGAACACAACAAGTTGTCCTATGAATTTCTTCAATGTAAGCAACATCTCGAGAAACTGAGAGCGTCTTATTATGATCTTCAAAAAGAGAATGATTCTTTGCTCGCTCAACAGATCAATACCGCTCAAGAATAATTTGTTGCACCATGCTTAAAATGCCTGGAACACGAAAATGCAAATTCTTCAGCTAAATGTTCAAATGCTTCAGTTACTACAATCTCTTGAACTGTGTCTATGGTATCAATCCCCTCAACTGAGGAGACCACAAGTGTTAGTAACAACAATGCAAGGTTAAAGGAATGGTATGTCACAGGCATGTACAAAAGCCTCAAAGGGCACCAAACCCTTTGTGATGTACTCAAGAAATAGATCTGAACAAGAACCCTAGGAAAGAGGGTATTGCTTTTGAGAGAAAGCTCAATACTGATTGATCATATTGGAAAGCTGAGCAGTACCCCAAAACTGCATGGGTCGCTACAAAAGGGCCTCTGGTAGATCTATCCACCTTATGTGGTTACAAATATGATACTTCATATTCCTTAGATGAGTCATTTTACTCTAATTACAAGCTGTTCAAAACCCAAAACAATGAAGTATTTGGCAGATTCACTAGTACTAATTGCGGGAATAGCCCCCAGTGAAGAAAATCTGGGTTCCCAAAAGCCTTCTTCAAAATCTTCAGGTGAATGTCATCATGACATTACCGACGAAGAAGAAGCATCCCGGGTTGAATTCTTCATTTGGACCAAAGTCGGTAAATTGTCGCAGACCTATTTTTGATTATGCTAATGCTTCTGTTTTACAGGGAAACAAACAGTGAATTGATGAATATGTGCACTATTCTTTGAACCATGATGCTCACAAATCATCAAAGAATTTCTCTGCATATTCATTTGAGTACTATAACCCCCCTGTGAAGAGAAATGCATACTCTTCAATGCCTAAATTCTCTATAAATGTGCTACAATACATTGCTTCTCAGCCACCCATTTAGATGTGGGTGGTGACGAAGAATAACTAATCTCTTCTGCAGGGTCAGGTCTTCAGACAACAATAAATGTCCGATTTAATTTGTCAAGACCTCGAAGTGTTTGTTGGGATGTAAGCTAACCAGATGATATTAACACTTCATGTCACACATCCCTTATGTTGCTTACATTACTATCTACTTATGAAACTTGCTGATAAAATTGATCATCATATTCTTCACTCTGAATTATATGAATTTGTAAGTCGGACTATTGCTTCTACAGGATGACACACCCAATTCCACTGATTGGTCTTCGATAGTGGTTGCATGAATCACGTGACTGGTGATAGGAATCTACTCACCTAAGCTCCCCTCACCCCATTTCGTTTGAAGCATATCACCTCCGTTGACAAAGGCAAAAGTAAGGTATTGGACCTAGGTAAGGTTGCTATCGCGAAGGATCGACACATGGAAAAGGTGATGCTTGTCGAATCCCTTGGATACAACCTCATGTCCGTCTCAATGCTTTGTGATCTTGATATGATTGTCATCTTTGGCAAATATAGATGCATTGTGATGTTGGACTCTATCAAATCCAAAGTCTTCAGAGGCTTTAGGAGAGGTGATTTGTACATTGTACATTTCTCTCTAGGTCCTCAGCCTGCCACATGCATCTTGGCAAACACTTCAGAATGCTGGTTGTGGCATTGATGACTTGGACATGCTTGCATGAGGGATTTTAGCACTCTTGTCAAGAAGAAGCACATCATAGGCATCGAGGGCGTCAAATTCGTCAAAGATCATTTGTGTGCTGCTTGTGAGTCTGGGAAGATGACCAACTCAAATCACATAGCAAAGACAATCATGACCACTACTCGTCCCTTTGAATTACTTCACATGGATCTGTTTAGTCATACCCATTATGCCACACTAACCAATGCGACATCACTCTATGGTTTCATCATAGTTGATGACTATTCTCATTACACTTGGGTGCACATCATTACCTTCAAAACTAAAGTGTGGGATGTCTTGAGTAGATTCTCTAATCGGGCCATGACAAATTATGCTCTCAAGATCAAGCACATCAGAAGCGACAACGACACCGAGTTCAAGAACACCAGATGAGGGAGTCCTGGACTAGGGGGTGTCCAGACAACCGGACTATCAATATCCGCCGGACTCCAAGACCACGAAGATAGAAGATTGAAGACTCCGGCTCGTGTCCGGAAGGTACTTTCCTTGGCGTGGAAGGCAAGCTCGGCGATACGGATATGTAGATCTCCTACCATTGTAACCGACTCTTTGTAACCCTAGCCTCTCCGGTGTCTATATAAACCGGAGGGCCTTAGTCCGTAGGACGAACATACATTACAACAATCATACCATAGGCTAGCTTCTAGGGTTTAGCCTCCTTGATCTCATGGTAGATCTAATCTTGTACTACCCATATCATCAATATTAATCAAGCAGGACGTAGGGTTTTACCTCCATCGAGAGGGCCCGAACCTGGGTAAAAACATTGTGTCCGTTGTCTCCTGTTACCATCCGCCTAGGCGCACGCTCGGACCCCTACCGAGATCCGCCGGTTTTGACACCGACATTGGTGCTTTCATTGAGAGTTCCTCTGTGTCGTCACCAATAGGCTCGATGGCGTCTTCAACCAACAACGCTGTCCTGGGTGAGACTTTTCTCCCCGGACAGATCTTTGTATTCGGCGGCTTTGTACTGCGGGCTAATTCTCTTGGCCATCTGGAGCAGATCGAAAGCTACGCCCCTGGCCGTCAGGTCAGATTTGGAAGCTTAAACTTCACGGCCGACATCCGCGGAGACTTGATCTTCGACGGACTCAAGCCGCAGCCAAGCGCGCCGCACTGTGACGATGGGCACGATCTAGCTCGCCACGGACAAGGCTTCGGTGGCCGACTGGATCCGCTTGCCACAGCCCGAGCCGATCGCCCATATCAAGGGCCGGTGGTTAGACGCCGCCCTGAGGGCTTCAACATCCACGGTGATGGAGCCGAACACCGATCTTGTCCCCTGCGAAACTCGTGATCCCGAGGCGCCGGACTCCTCACCGGACTCCGAGCCTCCCGCGCCCCCGCCAATCAATACGGATTGGGCGCCGGTTATGGAATTCACCGCCGTGGACATCCTTCAATACTCGCCTTTGGGCGATATCCTGAATTCACTAAAACATCTCTCGTTATCAAGAGAGCCCTGGCCGGACTACGGCCAGGACGGTTGAGGTTTGGACGACGAAGAAATTCAGATCCCACCCACCACCCACTTTGTAGCCACTGTCGAGGATTTAACCGACATGCTAGATTGCGACTCTGAAGACATCGACGAAATAGACGACGATGCCGGAGACGAACAAAAAACAGAGCTTATGCAGCACAACAGGACCACCTTGTCGCATGACATATACATGGTGGATACCCCAAAGGGGAGCGATAACGAGGACCAACGGGCCACGGCAGAAGATAACACCGCCGATAAGCGACCAAAGCGACGGCAAGAACGTCGCTTAAGCCCCGCCGATGACAACAACGCCCTAACGAGCCCGCTATACGGCAGACTCACAATCGGACGCATTTAACATGCACATAAGCAACCGTCCAACACGACGAGTCGATAGTCAATCAACGCCGGCGAAGACAACAGTCCGGACGACCACATGTCGGACACATCGCGGAGAATAAGAACCTCCGAAAAGACTCGCAGACCGCAAGAAGCCTGAAGAAGGAAAAACGGAAGCTCAAAACAGCGGAAGACACACTCAGAATGAGATGGGCAAAGTGCTCAACACCGCAGATAAGTACGGCAATGGCCATCAATCAAAGAGCTACCCTAAGCGCAAGCTGCTACCGGAATTCGATGAGGAGGCCATAGAACCCCCACCGTCCAAAAATAAAAGGGCTGCTGGTTGGATAGACGGCCGAAGACAGTGCCAAGTTCAAAGCGCGCCACACACAACTCCACCAATGAACTCGAAGGATAGATGGCCCAGCCAGTCCATTTATGGGCCAAAGGAGAAGGCCCCAAGAAGCAAGGCAACACGCCAAGTGTCCGGCGATAACGGCACACACAAATATAGGGCGCCACACCCACTATGTTTCACCGATGAGGTAATCGACCATGAATTTCAGCAGGTTTAAACCCATAAACATAGAGGCCTACGATGGAACAACAGACCACGAGTCTGGATAGAAGACTATATATGCATATACACATGGCCGAGGAGACGATCTCCACGCCATAAAATACCTACCCTCAAGCTCAAAGGGCCAGCCCGTCATTGGCTCAAAAGCCTCCCGAAAACACTGTTGGAAGTTGGGAAGAGCTCGAGGAAGCATTTAGAATAAATTTTAAGGATTTATGTCTGCCCTTCTGACGCAGATGATTTAAGTCATATAACTCAACAGCCCGGAGAGTCAACGCGAAATTTCGGAACAAGTTTCTACCAAAAGAACCAAATAGTCGATCGTCCGGACGCCAAGCCTTAGCAGCTTTCAAGCACAACGCCCAAGACGAATGGTTTCGCCAGCACCTCGCCAAGAGAAACCGAGGACAATGTCCGCACTAACAAGCCTCATGACCCACTTCAAGGGAGAGGATAGCTGGCTAGCAAGAAGCAAGCACCAGCGACCCAAGTACATTTGAGATAAGAGATGGAACGGAAAATCATGGCGCAGAAAAGAACATCGCCGAATAAAGAGAAAAGCCCAAAGAACACGGCAATCGGCGCCGGATTCAAAAGCTCATGGTCTAATAACAAAACTTAGCCTCTAAGGGATGAAAGTGACGAATTGTCCAACTTAAAGAAGATTTTGGGTCGGATATGTCAAATCCACAAGACCATGAAGGCCTGCAAATCACACCCACAGGGATTGTTGGGTTTTTAAACAGTCCGGCCGACTGAACGCTGAACACAAGGGGCTCGACGCGTCATGCGAAGAGGACAAACCCAACCAGCAGAGCACCGGAAAACAAAAGACTTTCCCACAAGGGGTTAAAGCAAAGAACTCACTTCATGTGAGAATACGGAAAAATAGTGCAACACTTTCTAAAAGGAGCTTCAGACGATCCAACCTCACAGACCGCAGAGATTGGATATCAAAACCAATCTCTTTCGACCACCTGGACTATTCCAGAAGCGTTCGAAACGCGGGACGGACTCCCCTGATATTGAATCCGATAATAGACGGATTACAATTCACAAACGTACTCATGGACGGAGGCAGCGAGTTAAACCTGCTATATTCAAACACAATCCGTAGGATGGGGATAGACCCTACCAAAATTCGACACAGCCGCACTTCCTTCAAAGGAGTGACGCCAGGCCCTTACGCCAAGTGCACAGGCTCGATATTACTAGAAGTCGTGTTCGGATCGCCGAACAATTTTCGAACATTTCTGGGGCACTCATCCGCAATATCGCGGGCTCCCTTCAGGACAGTTTTATAATACATCTCGGGCGTGCGATACTCCTTGCCCGGTGGCGGTGGGTCCATGAGAAGCTTCTTCATCCAACCTGCCCTAATGCACCTTTGTGCGGGCAAGGTCCCGCGAGCACCTTCAATACAAAGCGGAGCGCTTGATGACTTCCACCGGGGGCACTCATCCACCAGCCGCCGACGAGGCCGGTAGCTCCTGTGCATGGCCTGCTCAGCCACACCGGACTATAAGGCCCTTATGGCCTCCTCGCCTACCTTGTGGAGTTCGACCACCGCTTCACCGGTCGCTTGGGGCACCGGATGGCCGGACTCATCATACCGAGATCGAAGACCTTCTCCGCCGAGGTCCCTCCTCGCCACGATAGAATGCGGAGGCATCG